>JBBMOL010000354.1:0-21420 GCA_037954665.1 Laguncularia racemosa | reverse complement strand
CGATACCTATACTGCTAATTGATATGTACACTTACCTGAGAACTGATCGTAAGCTAGGATTGAGTATAGGGTTTAACTTGTTAGAACGGTCAGATCGTACATCAGCTACCATATTTATTTCTATTCTTGTTTTTGGCCTCCAACACAGTGAACAACATGGTTGCTTTACTCTCATGTTGGACTTCCATCTTGTAAAAATTATATTTTTCTCTTCAACTTTCATAAACTTTTTCTATTAAACCATAAATTATAATTTAAAGACTCTAAAATTAAAATAAAGATTAATTAAGTACATTATTTATACAAAATATAAGAAAATTAAATCAAAGGTTATTCTAATTTATATAAATAATTAATATTTTATAACCCTTATCAAATTCCTCTACACTTGAGTCTTTGCTTGTCCTCAAACAGAATAAACTTGAGATATCAAGGAAAAATTTCTTAATTAGTACTTAAACAGATTACATTCAAAATGAAGTTATTTTTTCTTAACATCCTTTTCTTTTTTTCACTTAACCATGTTTAATGTACTATAAATACTAATATTAGAGTTGAAGAGTTAATCTACAAAATATCAAAATTTATAATGCCATTTAAAAAAAATTTAGAAACTCAAAATCGTACTAAACATTAATTAATCAAGAATAAAGTTTTCAAAATTTTGTTAACCTAATTAAGGTACATACTTTCCCTTTCTCATCCCTTTAAGTACTATGATGTCCAACAAAAGCTTTTTTTTGTTCTAATTATTATTATGGAGTAATTTCATTGGTTAGCAAGTCCCAAACTAAATGATCTTAGGCTACTAGGTTTTAAGATACCCCTTTGAATCTCAATTAACTTCATTACTTATTTCTACTAGTAGTTCAGTTTTCTTAGACTTTTCTCTTGACTCATGTAACAAGCATTACATCAATGATCTCGAGTTCATCACTTAAGTCAACAAGTGTTATCCCCCAAAAGGTGCCCCATGAGCTTAATTACTTGAGTTAACGAAGCCCACTACTGAACTTTATTTATATATTTCTATTTTCTTTTTCAATTCAATTATTCGAGATCATAGTACTCAGAAAAATTTCTAAGAGACTTGTATATATGTCATGCCCCAAAAGGGGGCTTAGAAGTTTCCGATAAAAATTTTCATGGCATGTGTGTACCCGCTACATAATAATTGTCTTACAAGCTAGAGATCATAAGACTTTAAATAATTAATTATATTTACGACTAATCATATTACATATAGTTATATAATAAAATGTAACTATGGATTCCGTACCCCACAGTCAACCACGATTGCAAAGAGTCGGTATCCCTTACCAAGCAGTAAAATGGAATAAAATCCTAAGTTTCACAACTTCAAATTTTACATTAGGGTCCTAAAACAACATTTCATCTAAATAATCCATCTATCACAATTCTTACTTTATCATTCTTGGCTTCCAAAAACTCTCGACACTTCACATCTTATCCCATCCCGAGCTTTCGTAACCTTTACCTACAAAATGGTCTATAGAGGGGTGAGCACACTAAGGCTCAGTGAAAGGGAGTGCAATACTTCCAATGCTACACATGCACAAGCAATTTCAAATCAAGTTATCAAATCATATGCTATGCATGAACAACTATATGAATGCAGCATCTCACGCAGTCTTCCGATAACCAATGTGAAGTCTAGGGTTGATTGCCCCCTTAACCTTAGGTTAGGGATTCTAAAGCCACCATTAGTGCTAAGGTCTTATTACCCGGTTTATTTATCTTATCGCTTTGATAATTATAATATTTTTACTTCAATAGTGAATGCTCCCATATCTTTGCATTAGTCAAAGCAACGCTCCCGTATCTTTGCACAATCGGAGCAACACCCTCAAGGACCGGCCGGACTCAGAACCATCAAGGTGCGATAATCCCCTAGTCACTTAGTTTGCACTTAGCGGAACAATAACCCCTTTATTACTTCTGGCAAGCCCTGTATCAATGATGGCCTTCAATCTCATGTAGTGTCTCGTGTAAATGCATGTCAAATTTTAATCGAGTCCACTTCTTTAATCAATTGGTTCGAGGAGATCACACAATATATAGTTGCAAACCAATTCCCATTCAAGGTAATAAGGTAAACTATCAAGCATTTAAAGAATACAATTCCAAGGACAAACAATAGGAACCAAGTGAAATCCCACAAGCAAATCCATTATACCTCATATTCACATTTACCACGACAAGAAGGGGTCATGCATTTCACATCACTGATAAGGTAAGGAAGGCTAGACCAACTAAATAGAAACAATCAAGCTAGACATAAAATTTTAGTTAAATAATAGTATAATATAGTTCAAAATCTCCTCATCCGTCAAATCAACCACCTAGGTTTGAGCTACAGTCCTTGTTTCTTAACACCTTTGTGCCATTTAACTTAAACGTCAAATTAACTACTCGAGATTGATTTACAATTTTTATTCCTTGACACCTCTGTGTCATCACACCTCTCAAGTGCTCAATTTTATACACATTCAAGAGTCAAATAAGGTAGCCACATATATATCCCTCCCAAGTCCTCAAATACCTACGTATAATATATATATATATATATATAAATTTATAAACGTATTTTTAACTAAAGGATAAATTTGCTAGGCACCTCCCCTCACTTACTTGAGAGGGGCAAGAAAATATAATTGTCAAGTTTGCAAAATAAAAATTTACACTTATGATTTGTATAGTTATATGCATAAATGTATTCTATAAATATAATAGGAGAATAATTCTGTCTAAGCATATATATATATTCAGAAGTAGATTCTTATATGTGTATATATTGATATATATAATTTATTCCAGTTATGCATACCTATACAGTAGCTATAGAAGGAAAAGTTAGGCTTACATAATTTAGTTTAATTTAAAGAAAACAATTTTGAATCACGGTATCGGGCCTATAGTAATAACACTGGCAAAATGGTGCAAAGGGATATCGTTAAGATAGCGATATCTAAACCCTTAACCCATTCTATCCTCTACATCATTAAAACAGTATTCATCTATAACTTATCTAACTACCAATTTCTTCGTAACTTCTTTTCTAAACTCATTTAACCCCATTATATAACTTAAAAATAATAATAATCACAATCAATTTGCAACTACAACCAAGCAGGTAAGTTCACATACATGGAGCACATCAACATATAACACAACATTGTAACATATCATAAAGTTTCCCACTCACCTATTTAAGATTGTCATAATTCTAACCGAAATCGAGTGATTCCAGCGAGTAATCCCCTTACTTTCCACTTGAAATCAATGTCCTTCTATAATGCTTCCTCAACCAAATCATAGAAAGCAACATCTCCACTTGACTTTGGTAGTTTCCTAACACCTCAAGTTGCTATGATCAACTGTCTACTTTCCTTGTGTAGAAGTCAAGCAATAGAACGTCTTCGACCTACCAAATCTGAAATTCTTTCTTCTATGTAGGTAAGATACCCTTGGGAAGGACAACTAAAGGTTTACATTAAGGTATTTGGCTAAGAATGATCTTCCTCAATATCCTTTGAACATTCCATTGTGAAATTCATTCCATTCCAAATATCCCTCAGGTCATCATCTTGGACGTTGCTCAAACCATTCCCTTTGCCATTTACACCAACATAAACACCTCTTTTCCCGTTTAATTTCACACACAGACATACTCACCTCCTTCACACAATTCACTCTTCCTCCTCGACCTCACCTTTCCATTTTTTCCTTCTCTTTTTTTCCCTTATTATTCTCCCTTTTGGAATTTTTCAAATTCACCTCTCCTATACATGAAGCATCTTTGAACCTTTCGTTTATCAATTTGACTCTATTTTCCGGCTCTTCTACTCTTTTCCTCACCCTTTTTCCATCTTCAATTCTCACTTTCTCATTCTTCTAACTTTTCATTTTCCTTTCTCCTTATTCTCCTCTTCCTTTTGACTCCCATACCCATAACTTTCCCCCTTGCTTCCTTGCTAGTCTCTCTTTAGCCCTCAGACTTCTCCAGTTGCTCACCTCTTCTTCTCATTTCTTTTCACTCTCCTCTAACCCACATTTATGTATGTGTATGTTTCAAATCTTTCTTCTAATTCTCCATGTTTTTTTTTCTTCTTAGACATCTTCCATTTTCCTTTTCTTCTTCCTTTTCTACCTCTTATCTCCTACACACCAAACACCACATATACACCGTACGCACACACGCCATGCACACACCAACACACACACCTACTCATACACATACACATATACTTCGCACACACCATACACACACTTACTCATACATATACACACATACTCCACACACACCACACACACACCTACTCATACATACACATGCTCATGCACATACACACATATACACCACACATACACCTTGATGTGCCTTGATTCCAAATCATAAGCACACAATACAATTGAGGATCAATTACACAATTAGGACTCAAAAATGGCATGATGAACTTAATTCCAAATACGCAAATACCAAATGGAATTATAAACAAATAAGTATGTGATCTTCAATGGAAGAACACACAATTGAACTAGGATTCAATTTCAAATTGAAATAATCAAATCTGAAAAATACAACCCTAATTCACGTGAATGAACAAGTGACCACAAATTATACCTAGATATTACTCACTAAACATAATTTGTAACACAACAAAAATAAGATTGATATGACTCACAGTCTACTCTTGTTGATTCTCACCATAATTTCACAAGAAATTGATAAAAGATCTTTGATTGCAAGGAAAGACCTTTATGACCAAAGTATATGTTTTTCTTAAAAATATCAAAAAGCTCCTCAAAAACCCTAGTTAGCAAGTATTTATACTTGCTCCAATTAGGGTAAAAATGTACTAAAAATTACAAAGATGCCACTAAGTGGTCGGTTCCAAAATCATAAAATACAAGTATAAAATAAAATGGTTGATTCTCATAAGCAATAATTACAAATACAAATGGTCTTCAAGTGGTCAATTCTTCACTTCAGTTGAATAATTTGTAGGTTGTTGGATGTGACTCTAAGAATGTCCTGCAAGTTGATCCTTAATGCATGTTATTTGGCTATCCTGTAAAATCGATAAATGTATCTGCTAAAGTGCAAAATCAAACATTATTAGATAACATGTGGCCATATATAGATATCTAGGCTCATGCATCCAAGTCAGGTTTCCCCACTGTTAGAACTGCAGGGTAGATTCCCATCATCTCCTCGGGCCTCTAAAAGATTTGCCCTCAATCTAAGGGGTCTTCTCTTAGACTGAAACCCAGTGTTTGTGTTTGCTTGTTGTCTGGACGTTTGGAAGAGCCAGAGGTGTTTCTAATTTATTCTTGGAAAGAGCGCACCTCAAATGGAGACAAAAGAGTCAAGACTACTCGTGAACCTTCCTTTTGAAACATGTAAGTGTTTTTGAACCTATCATGTAACACCTTTTTATCAAATAACCAGGGTCTACCTAACAATAAGTGAAAGGTACACATAGGAAGCACATCACAAATAATCTCATAATTGTATTTATCTCCTATGATGATGTGTGCCTAAAACCAAGATTAAGCATATGCAAAACCAATTTGAAAGACAATTAGACAATGTCCATCAAACTGGTTTCCAATCACATGAACCATGGCATCAAAACTCAATGTCTATAACCAATTCCTCAACACCACATGATCAATATTGAAATGAACTAAGTATGTTCAGCTCTGATACCAAAGATGATGTGCCTAAATTAAGGGGCTAAGCACATGCAATTGGAACAAATTATAAACCCCAATGCACTTGTTCAATCTCGATTCAAAAGTCCAATAATTTGCGTGAACCCTAATGGAGAACAATGAAATCCGAATGCTCTAATTTGCAAAGTAACAATTCCACAAGGATAAAATCCTTTAAACAACACTAAATACAAATGATGCCATGTGAATTACACACACAAATCCACAAGAACTAATTCAAAGATCTACTTTCCCAACAAAGTGATCCTCGGTTCAAATGAAGCTAAATTGAAGGTTAAAACTTAAGGGCTAAAACCAATCAATAGTAACAACATGAAATTGATTACAAATGTAATCTAATTCGGTCAATAACAAATCCAATTCAACCTTAGATACAACTCACTAGTGATGAAAAGGAAATTGTAACAATGAAATTTTGATATTAGTCACAAATTAACCCTGAAGCCACTTGCTACAACTTCAAATTGGGATTGGAAATTGATAAGAGCAATTTGTGGAATTAGGTAACCTTAACCCTCAGCACGTGAAGTGTGTCTATTCTGAAAATTTTGCAAAAGTCATCCCAAAACCTTACTTAAGCAAGTATTTATACTTGCTCCCTTTAAGGTTAAAAAGTCTACAAAATTACAACTATGCCACTTTTAGGGTAGCTGATCCTAAAACTAAATTACAACCAAATAAAAAGTGTCCCAAAAGCTTACACATAAATAGTCTAAAGAAATAATTACAAATAAAAATAGTCTTCATCATGTTAACTTTTCCATAGGATTCGTTGGCTTAGTTCATCGCCGGTTTAGGTCGGTCCATAGATAACCCACAAGTTGAGTCTTAGTGAGTTTGTCCATTACCCTGTAAAGCATGATAAGTGTGCTTGTTGGAATATACAATACATGAATAAGAGAAAAGAGGTTAGTAAACAAATAATTCCGAGGTCGATGTGCTCAAAATGGGCCCTGTTGAACGCATCGCAATCATACAAATTAAAATCCTTTTTACTCCGACTCTTCCTTGCGATCAATTAGGCAAGTGCACCTATCGATTACAGTAGTATAGAGTTAAGCACGGATATCGTCTCCTCAAGGACCAGCAAGTACTAATACTAACTCTAAACCAACTATCTAACCGCACAAATTCGAGAGGTTTTAGATTAAATTAGGAATACTTAACAAAACCTATAGCAATTAAAATTAACACGATAACTAAATTATTAATCTGATAACTAAGAAAATACCTTACCCTTATTACTCCTCTAATTGTCATGTAACTTTGCCCTTTCAATAAACTAGTTAACAAGCAATGGTTATCTCTAAACCGCGGAGTATCTAACACTAAGCTAATGTTCTTCCCAGAATCACTAGCTCCTAATCCTAATCGCTTTGATAAAGATCCCTCTTCTATCAAAATCAATTAGAATTGCATTAACACTCTTGAACCCTCAATTAGATCAAATTATCTAATTTAACCTAATACGGAAAATTCACGTTCTCTATCCCTAGATTACATACGAATTCCTTTATTCATGTAAGATCTATTCAAACAAGAGATTTCCCAATCATCTTATAAGAAATCAATGCAAACCCAATGTTGGCCATACATCAAATTAGCAACACTACATGAACAACATGAATAAATTCAGAGAATTCCAATACTCATTAACTATGCAATTAATCCCATATTACATAACAATTAGAATTCATAAGGTTCGGGAATGAAACAACTAGCCACTAAGGATTTTCAAGATATAACTCAATGAAAATAGAAGGAAAAAGAAAGAGAAAACTCCTGTGCATGAGCCCTTCGGCCTCCTTGGCCTCCTCGGCCTTTCGGCCTCTTGGCCTTCTCTTTTGCGCTCTCCTCTTTTTTTTCTCCTTTTCTCCTCCTCTAAAAACTCCTTCTCTCTCTTCAAAGATGACTATTTATACCTAGGGTAGCTTCCTCTCTGGCATGTAGAAGATATCCTCCAAAATTGGACGAAAGATTTAAAATCGATTTGAAGATATCCTTCCTTCGATAGATACACGGTCCTACTACACGGGCGTGTATACAAACCGTGTATCTCTCTGACTAAGTGAACTCTGGGCGTGTATATCCCACACGGCCGTTTGTAATAGCCGTGTATGCCTCTGGCTTCTTTGTTCTTCATACACGGTTTACTACACGGGTGTGTAACTCAACCGTGTGTCCTCCTCAATATGTTCCTATGCACGGTTGGTTTACACGGGTGTGTATTCCAACCGTGTATTGATCTTTCCTAAAACTCTTCCACGCTGATACACGGTCGTATACACGGGCATGTGTACTAACCATGTAGTCGCCTGATTCATTCACACGGCCGTGTATATCTGCTGTTCCTTCCAAAAAGTATTTTTCTTCATGTATTCCTCTCTGATTTCAATCCAAATCGATATCTTTTCTCAAAATAGTGGTCCTCATCCCTGAAACTGAAACATTTCTATTTTAAGTATCAAAATTCTTCAAGATAACATCAAATTATTACACAAACAAATAGAATTCATCTAAAATACAAGTGTTAATTTATACTTATCAGGCCCTTATCGCCAAGATTTGAAATCATTTGGCTCTTGCCCTAGTGATAGGGCTTGACGGATTTTGATTCCTATCAGTTGATTGGCACCTTTGCCCTCTATGTAACATGCATACTACCTTGGTCGTCCAACCAATGCAATTTATAAGGGCTAAGATGCAGGTTAGTGGCTAGTTGTAAGTTATCTACTAATATAGTAGATATGACATTAGTGCAACTACCACCATCAATGAAAAGCACACAAAGGTTAACTCGAATTCGGCAAGGTGTGTGGAATAGGTTCTCCCTTTGTATGTCCCTAGCATTTGGACATAAAGTTAGAACCCTGCATAACACATTAATAGGTAAGTAATTTTCACCCTTTTTGTCCTCATGTGTCTCAGCGTTCTAATCATCATAGTACTCCTACAAAGCCATGGATAAATCTGTAAACTCGACAGCTTCTTCCTCATCTTCTTCTTTGGTGCCCTCCATAACAGTCAATACTCTTTTATTGAGACATTATGCAGCCATATGTCTAAACCTCATGCATTTGAAATATTTAATTTGGCACATCTTCCCACTAGTTGACCCCGATTCTATCTACCTAACATCAGATCTAACTACCTCTTTGCCTTTCCTAAAAACAATTTTCTCCTTTTCTATGCTAGGGATAACTCTGTCTACAGCCTTAGCATGTTCGCCTACTCCCTTTAGTCCACCCAACTAACCATTAGCCCTATAGGTTCAGTAGTAGTACTATGCCTGTTACTAGTGACCCGGAATGGATTAGATTGCCTCTGCCTTTCCACTTTCAAGGCTAACTGTATTGCCTCATCAAGTGTACTATACCTTTGCAACTCTACAACACAGGCTATCTCGTATTTCAACCCAGACACTAAACGTGCTAGGGTTTGCTTAGGAGGCTCTACTAATCCACATTTGATCATTAATGTCTCAAATCCTGCACATAGTCATCCATTGTTTTGCCTCCCTATCTCAATGTTTGGAGATGCATACATAGTTTCTGCCTATAGTGCTCAGGAATGAACCTTTTCCTCAAAACTCGTTTCATGTCTCTCCAGGTGTGTATTTCAGCCTCTCCATCCCTTCACCTGCTGATCACCAGATTCTTCCACCACAAGGCAGCATAACCTATGAATTCTAAAGCTGCAAGACAAACCCTAATGTTATCATCAATCTCATAACACTCAAAAAGGCCCTTAACCTTATCCTCCCAATCCAGTAATCATCTACTGAGACCCTGCCATCAAATGAAAGCATCTGCAGTTTCACATATTCTAGTCGCCTAGATGGCCTGAAATCCTTATTTGGGTATGGATTAACCCCAAAGTTATCATCTCTCTCCTCCTTAAGAGCATGATGATCTCCTTCCACTCTCCTTCCCATATTTCCTCCTACTGCTCCCTCCCTTTAAAAATTTTGAGGAGCTACTCTAGGTGGTAATGTTTGAGGATTCGCTACTGGTGGTTGTGGCATCGTCATCTTATCAATCCTTGTTACTAGTGTAGCAACAATAGTGGTAAGGTCCTGAAGCTGTTCCTCCAAAGTTCTCCCATCTGCAGCACGATGACCCTATCCTCCACCAACTTGGCTATTGGCCTTATTGCCAATTCCCCCATTCACACTATCATTCGACATAGTTGTGGATTTGATTTGTCAAATTACAAAGATAGTCCAAAACAACATAATACAATCCCTTCACTACTACCACACTTCAACTGCCACATAATAACCAAATAACCTACAAAGGTAAACACAAAAACTCCACTTAACTTCACACACTTCTACACTTCAATTATGGTAACAACAAATTGAAGCAATAATTAAACACTCTTCTAAATAGTAGGTTAATGAATTCAACTAAGCAAGTGTTCAAGCATTAATACATAATAACTCCCACACTTTAATGCTTGCTTTTGAAATTCAAATTGTTACCACTATAACTCCATTTTTAATCACAGCACATACACATACTTCCACTTCCACGTGCAGCACCCTTTTCACTATAACATACGTAACACAACACGTTGTAACACCATTCACAACGCAAACTCACTCTGCCACACATACACTTCCTTAATCGCAGTGCAAGTTTTAAACACAACTCCACTTACACTTCACGTGCAGCACTTCCTCAATCCACAAAACACACACTTCACTACACAATCACGGCTCAACAAATTCAAATACTATTTTTAATGCAACTCCTCCACAAATGGTAAGAAGTAATTCAAAATTCAAATAACATTCAATCAATACTACACAATAACTTCTTCAAACTTAATGAATGGTTTGAATTTCAAATAATTTCCCTACTCTCCACGCAAGGCAAATCTGAAAATTGCAAATGACACTCCTCAATTTCTGAAAACACAAACAAGAAATTCACTTTTCTTTGTCTCAATGAATGTAACTTCAATTTCGAACAAGCATAAAGGAAAACACACCTCCTTCCCTTACAGCAAGTTTAAGAAGACGAAGGCTACTACAAGTACTCCATGTTCTCTTCAACAACAACAATTATAAGGCAACAAAAACTACAATCAACTACTACAAATTCACTTCAACAATTTGGATCAAGAAATCAAATTCAAGAACCTAAAATGTCAAATGAAGTTCACACAATTCGCTTCTCAAAACCATACTCTGATACTAAATTATGATGTGCCTTGATCCCAAATCACAAGTACATAATACAATTGAGGATCAATTACACAATTAGGACTCAAAAATGGCATGATGAACTTGATTCCAAATACGCAAATACCAAATGGAATTATGAACAAATAAGTATGTAATCTTCAATGGAAGAACACACAATTGAACTAGGATTCAATTTCAAATTAAAATAATCAAATCTAAAAAATGCAACCCTAATTTACGTGAATGAATAAGAGACTACAAATTGTACCTAGATATTACTCACTAAACACAATTTGTAACATAATAAAAGTAAGATTGATATGACTCACAATCTACTCTTGTTGATTCTCACCACAATTTCACAAGAAATTGATAAAAGATCTTTGATTGCAAGGAAGGACCCTTACGGCTAAAGTGTATGTTTTTTTTTAAATATCGAAAAGCTCCTCAAAAACCCTAGTTAGCAAGTATTTATACTTGCTCCAATTAGGGTAAAAATGTATTAAAAATTACAAAAATGCCACTAATTGGCCGATTCCAAAATCATGAAATACAAGTATAAAATAAAATGGTCGGTTCTCATAAGCAATAATTTCAAATACAAATGGTCTTCAAGTGGCCGGTTCTTCACTTCAATTGAATAATTTGTGAGTTGTTGGATGTGACTCCAAGAATGTCCTGCAAGTTAATCCTCAGTGCATGTTATTTGGCCATCCTATAAAACCGATAAATGTACCTTCTAAAGTGCAAAATCAAACATTATTAGATAACATGTGGCCATATGTGGATGTCTGGGCTCATGCATCTAAGTCAGGTTTCCCCATTGCTGGAACCGTAGGGTAGATTCCCATCACACCTCACGTACACCCTCGCACACACGTTCAGTATCCTTTACACAATTCTCTCTTCTCCCTTGGATTCACCTGCCCATTTCCTCTTCTTCCTTGCTGCCCAACATACATTTGTATACATACATATATATGTCTTTCCCTTCCTCCCATCTCCCCTCTTTTTTTCTCCTTCCGGAACGCTGCTATCGCGATTGCTGTTCTCCTTTCTGAACACACACGCATGCACACAACCACACATCATTGGAAATACGCTACTGCGCACGCCGGCGTCCGATTCTCCACATCTGGTTCCTCCTTCTGTTTCTTCCTTTCCATTCCCTTTTATTGTCTTCTCACTACCATCAATGCCGTAGTCATCACTAATTAACTCCTACCACCACCACAAAACCCTAAACTTAAACCACTAAAACCCTCCGGAATATAAATCACTCTTCTTTGAATTAATCAAACCCCCAATCTCTCTCTTCCCTTTCCTCTGCTTCTTAGGTGGTTTCCTAAATAAGTCGCCATGTGATTTGGGGATGAGAGAGCGAAGACATCTTGAGAAGAAGAGTTAGGGCAAAGGACGTCATCATCGGGGATTCCTTTTCAAATCTGGAGTGTATGAGAGAGAGAGGGGTTTCGTCGTTTAAATCTAGAGTGATTGAGAGAGAGAGAGAGAGGCTGTGGGAGGGAAGGTTCTACTTATCGTTAGTGTTGGATTCAAAACCTGTTGGTGTGCCTTACATGCGGACGGTGGCGTGAGGGAGAGAACGTATGTGTGAGAGAGCGAGAGAGTGAAGGAGATACGAAATGAAAAGAAAGAAGAAGGAATGAAGGAAGGAGAAGCACGGGACCGGGGAAGACGATGTGACCAAGAGAAGAAGAAGAAGAAAAGAAAAAGAAAAGGAAGAGACAAGAGATAGGGACGGAACGATTGAGGCTCTGCTGCTGCTACTGCTATCATAAGAGAGAGGGGCTGACAGGACCAGCGACAGTTTTTTTTTTTTTTTACATAGTTATGTATATATATATTTATATATAATATTATATTATATTTTAAATTAAAAATATTTCTATTTTAGTATTCCGCACGTGTATAAAGATGTCTTTAAATTTTATATTTTTAGCATTTTATTACGAAAGTTTACGATTAAGCTAATTTGATTATTCCAGAAATCAATATTTACTTGAAATTTTCATTTGAAATTCCTAAATCTATAGTTTCAATTTATTTCCTTATTTAACCCAATATCGTTCAAAATTTATGTTTCAGGGAATTTATTCTTTTAAATTAAATTACACGAATTGAAATTAGGACTTACAATTATTTTTTATTTATCTATTTATATACCTATATACGGATATTTTTCAATTACTTCGCTTCCTAAATTGATTTAGTAATATATTTAAATGCTACATTTGTTATCCTTTTTCTTTGCATATGGTTATTCTTTTCAATTGTTTTAAATATCTATTTCTTATTGTTTATTATACTTATCAAATGGATCTCATGACTTCCTCTTTTTTTCTATTTTTCAATCCTATTATTAATTCTCATAAGTTTTTGGTTATTCGTAAATTATTAAAATAATATTAATATATCGTAATGTTTTAAATTTTTCGTCATAAATTTCTTAAAGTTTTTAGTATTGTGAAATTGTTATTCTCGCTACCCCGACCTAGAAATATTTATTATTTTTCTTATTTTCTTTAATTTTTGTATAGTTTTTCAAAAATTTCGGAACATTACACTCTCCCCCCTTCAAGAAGTTTTGTGCTCGAAACTTTGCCACAATCATCTTTTTTTTTCTTCATGTTTTTAAACTTAAGGTTATCATTTTGTATACTACCTCATATACATAAGTAAAGTTGCTAATTTTTGGAGTTTGTATATTTATATAATTTAGTTTTATTAATCAAATGACCATGCTATAGAAATAAGCAGTTTATAAATTTATATAATTTATTCCCTATTACTTTAGTTGGGGTGGTAATGTTATTTTGATGTTATGATTCCATGCATTAATACAATTTATCAAAGTGCTATTGGTAAGGGTATTTGGGATTAGGATTCTGATAACATGAAAGTGGAGTTATATTTTTCCTAAAGTATTTGTCTACAAAGTATGGAGTTCCACATCATCCAATGAAGTTTTCTTATGGCGGTTTTTCTATTGTGAAATCTTTTGCAAGGGATCATTTAAGTATTCCTTCCCATAATACATAAATTCAATCCTAGGACTTATGGGTTATGGGCCCACACTAGAATCATCTAAAGTGCTATCCTCAAAGCTCGATGGTTATGACTTGTTATTCTTTACATTTTATAATATCTTCTACGTGGTTTCGAATGAGGATATAGAGTTTAAGGGCTAGCATGCTTTGAGTAACTCAAAACTAAAAGGAAACGCTAGAGTAATAATATATATAGATGTATAGACTACCGTCTAAGTCTTTTATAATTTTACTCTTAG
Source organism: Laguncularia racemosa (assembly GCA_037954665.1). Taxonomy (NCBI): domain Eukaryota; kingdom Viridiplantae; phylum Streptophyta; class Magnoliopsida; order Myrtales; family Combretaceae; genus Laguncularia; species Laguncularia racemosa. Next base: position 7,162 of record JBBMOL010000354.1, on the reverse strand, counting down.
GATCTACCCAAGTTCTACCCCATCTCACTATTTGGTAGGTTGCTCCTATCTCTGACATCCTAGAGCTCTAATACCAATTTTTTTGTCACACCCCAAAAGGGGACCTGGAAGTTTTCGCTAAAAATTATCATGGCACATGTGTACCTATTACATGATAATCGTCTTACAAGCTAGAGATCATAAGACTCTAAATAATTAATTACATTTACGACTAATCATATTACATAAAGTTACATAATAAAATATAACTATGGATTATGTACCCTACGGTCAACCATGATCGTAGAGAGTCGGTATCCCCTACCAACCAGTAAATGGAATAAAATCTTAAGTTTCACAACTTCAAATTTTACATTAGGGTCCTAAAATAACATTTCATCTAAATAATCTATCTTTTGCAATTCTTAGCTTCCAAAAACTCTCGACACTTCACATCTTATCCCATCTCGAGCTTTCGTAACCTTTACCTATAAAATGGTCTGTAGAGGGGTGAGCACACCAAGGCTCAGTGAATGGGAGTGCAATACTTTCAATGTTACACACGCACAAGTAATTTCAAATCAAGTTATTAAATCATACGTTATACATGAATAACCATATGAATGTAGCATCGCACGCAGTCTTCTGGTAACCGACGTGAAGTTTAGGGTTTATGCACCCCTTGACCTTAGGTTGGGGATTTCAAAGCCACCATTAGTGCCTAAGTCTCATTACCCAGTTTATTTATCTTATCGCTTTGAAAATTATAATATTTTTACTTCAATAGTGAACACTCCCATGTGTGCATCAATCAAAGCAATGCTCCAATGTCTTTGCACAATCCAAGCAACACCCTCAAGGACCAACTGGACTCAGAACCGTCAAGGTGCGACATCCCCTAATCACTTAGTTCGCACTTAGTGAAACAGTAATCCTCTTATTACTTCCAGCGAACCCTATAGCAGTGATAGCCTTCAATCTCATGCAATATCTCATGTAAATGCATGTCAAATTTTAATCGAGTCCACTTCATAATTAATTGGTTTGAGGTGATCACATAATATACAATCGCAAACCAATTCCCATTCAAGGCAATAAGGTAAACTATCAAGCATTTAAAGAATACAATTCCTAGGACAAACGATAGGAACCAAGTAAAATCCCACAAGCAAATCCATTACACCTCATATTCACATTTACCACAACATGAAGGGGTCATGCATTTCACATCACCGATAAAGCAAGGAAGGCCAGACCAAGTGAATAGAAACAATCAAGTTGGACACAAAATTTTAGTTAAATAATAATATGATATAGTTCAAATCTCCTCATCTATCAAATCAATCACCTAGGTTTGAGCTACAGTCCTCATTTCTTGACACCTCTGTGCCATTTAACTTAAACGTCAAATCAACCACTCGATATTGATTTACAATTATTATTCCTTGACACCTCTGTGTCATCGTATCTCTCAAGTGCTCAATTTTACACACATTTAAGAGTCAAACAAGGTAGCCACATATATATCCCTCTTAAGTCCTCAAATACCTACGTATAATATATATATATAAACGTATTTTTAACTAAAGGATAAATTTGCTAGGCACCTCCCCTCACTTACTTAAGAGGGGCAAGGAAATATAATTGTTAAGTTTGCAAAATAAAAGTTTACACTTATGATTTGTATAGTTATATGCATAAATGTATTCTATAAATATAATAGGAGAATAATTCTGTCTAAGCATATATACATATTCAGAAGTAAATTCTTATATGTGTATATAATGATGTATATATAATTTATTCCAATTATGCATCCCTATATAGTAGCTATAAAAGGAAAAGTTAGGTTTATATAATTTGGTTTAGCTTAAAGAAAACAATTTTGAATCACGGTATCAAGCCTATAGTAATAGCATTGGGAAAATGGTGCAAAGTGCTATTGTTAAGATAGCGATATCTAAACCTTTAGCCCATTCTATCCTCTACATCATTAAAACAGTATTCATCTATAACTTGTCTAACTACCAATTTTTTCATAACTTCTTTTATAAACTCATTTAACCCCACTATATAACTTAAAAATAATAATAATCACAACCAATTTTCAACTACAACCAAGCAGGTGAGTTCACATTCATAGAGCATATCAACATATAACATAACATTGTAGCATGTCATAAAGTTTCCTACTCACTTGTTTAAGGTTGTCAAAGTTCTAATCAAAATCGAGTGATTCCAGTGGGTGATCCCTTTACTTTCCTCTTGAAATTGGTGTCTTTCTACAATGCTTCCTCAATCAAATCATAGAAAGTAACATCTTCACTTAACTTTGGTAGTTTCCTAACACCTCAAGTTGCTGTAATCGACTATCTGCTTTCCTTGTGTAGAAGTCAAGCAATAGGTCTTCAACCTACCAAATTTGGAATTCCTTCTTCCACGTAGGTAAGATACCCTTAGGAAGGACAACTAAAGGTTTTGCATTAGGGTATTTAGCTAAAAATGATCTTCCTCAACATCCTCTGAACATTCCATTGCAAAATTCATTTCATTCCAAATATCCCTTAGGCCATCATCTTAGACGTTGCTCGAACCATTCCCTTTACCATCTACACCAACATAAACACCTCTTTTTCCTGTTTAATTTCACACATAAACACACTCACCTCCTTCACGTAATTCACTCTTCCTCCTCGGCCTCACCTTTCCATTTTTTCCTTCTCTCTTTTCCCTTATTATTCTCCCTTTTGGAATTTTCCCAAATTCGCCTCTCCTTTACATGAAGCATCTTTGAAACTTTCATTTATCAATTTGTCTCCATTTTCTGGCTCTTCTACTTATTTCCTCACCATTTTTCCATCTTCAATTCTCGCTTTCTCCTTCTTCCAAGTTTTCCTTTTCCTTTATCCTTATTCTCCTCTTCCTTTTGACTCCCTTACCCATAACTTTCCCCCTTGCTTACTTGCTAAACTCTCTTCAGCCCTTGGACATCTCTAGCTCCTCACCTCTTCTTCCCATTTCTTTTCACTCTCCTCTAGCCCACATTTATGTTTGTGTATGTTTCAAATCTTTCTTCTAATTCTCCATGTTTTTTTTTTCTTCTTAGACATCTTCCATTTTCCTTTTCTACTTCTTATCTCCTACACACCGAATACCACATACACATCATACGCACACACGCCACGCACATACACCTACTCATACACATACACACATACTCTGCACACACCACACACACACCTACTTATACACATGCACAAACACTCCGCACATATCACACACACACCTACTCATACATATACCTGCTTACGCACATACACACATAGACACCACACATATACCTCATGTACACCCTCGCACGTATGTTCATTATCCTTCACGCAATTCTCTCTTCTCCTTGGATTCACCTGCCCATTTCCTCTTCTTCCTTATTGCCCAACATACATTTGTATACATACATATATATGTCTTTCCCTTCCTCCCATCTCCCCTCTTCTTTTCTCCTCTGGAATGCTGCTGTTGCGATTACTGTTCTCTTTTCTGGACATATTTGCACACACACAGCCACACATCGTTGGAAACACATTTGTTGGTCCCAATTAGATTAATCAAGAGGGGGGTGAATTGATTAATTTCTTGAAGTTTCACTTTTTCGCAAATCAATCAAAACTCTCGACTAATAAAATCACATGAATAACAATAATGAAGAACAATAGTGTGCAGTAAATAAAATGAGTAGAGAAGAATAGAAAGCTCAGATATTTATAGAGGTTCCGCCTCGCGCGTCAGTCCTCTCTTCCAGCTCCACGCCGGGGTCCCAGTTGTCTATACCGGTTGTGTTTCACTATATCAAACAAATTGAAGATATACAACATAAACCTCTTCAAGACAAAGTCTCACTATTGAGTCTTTCTAGCTTCTTTACTAAGCTAATCACTTAACTACAGTGATGAAATAACAAACAATTCTTATTCACGAAAGGAATTTCAACAACAATGAGGAATATCAGATTTCCTCTATATGATAATTCACATGTATATGTAAAGATTTTTTCGCTTGAAGATGTATGAGCCTATTCTTTTCGTGTGTCTCTTTTTCCGTTCAACAACATTCTCTTTGTTTTCATTTGAATTAAACACTCCTTATATGAAGAGAACATAACGGCTACTTTCCACGTGACAATCTTAAATTTATTTTTGAATTTTTAATTCAAAAATAAGTTGGATCTGTTGGAGAGAATCTGCATTCCGTGATTTTGTTGATGAGGATAAGCTTGGATAAATTAGTTTGACTGAGATCTTCTTTAGATATATCTCTTGGATCAAGTTTGTTGAAGATATCCCTCACATTGTGGAACCATATCTTCATGCAACAACCATATTTCTTATCCTTATCTTTATAACTGCTAGATCTCCCAAAATATAGAACAAATATCTAAATTTAAATTTTGATAAAACTTGTAAATCTTATATGATCTCATTTTATCATAAAATGAAATCTTTGAATAAAATCTTGTAAAACTTTATGTAAATTAAAAACCCCATGATATAAAATCCAACTTTAGTAAAACACATCAAGTATATTACCCAAAAATACTTGACACGTGGAGCTAGGCCTTGAAATTTATTAAAAACTATCGATATAAAAATTAGAACGTAATCTGGAAAAATTCGTGACAGACATGAAAGGTTCTAAAAGTGCTTCTGAAGCAAACCTATTAACTGTCCTCCTGTTATGAAGGTTCTGAAAGTGCTTCTGAAACAAACCTGTCAATTGTTCTCTTAGTGTAAAGGTTCTGAAAGTGATTTTGAAAAATTAACACGGTAACTACGGATACACTACACAACTTCTGAAACACCTTCTGTCAGAACAAAAATAGTCTATATAACACTTTTGAAGGTTCTGAACAAGCTTCTATCTCCTTGTTCTACTTTAGAAAAATTCCGTACTATCTTCTGAAACATCTTCTAACAAGCTCAAACATTTGTTACACATTATTCCTCTTTTGTTAACACCAAAACTAAATTAGAGAACTTAACATTCTTCCCCTAACATTCTCCCCCTTTTTGATGATAACAAAACACCATTAGATGAACAAAATATGGAAACAACTTTCATGTCAGAAAAGCATCTTAAGCACAATAGAATCATTATAATTTCATTGATCATAAACACATTGATCATAAGCACTCATAAGCAATATAGAATCATTCATATAGAATCATTATAAGCAGTATTGATGATCATAATAGAATCATTCTCCCCCTTTTTGTTAACAGCAAAAAGGATAACTCCCCCTTAATCGATGCATAAAAGATAAAAGTAGTCTTTTACAACTTGATTCCAAAACAAAATTTAAGACAAAGAACTAAGATTTTTCTGGATCTTGTGACTCGAGAGGTAGAGGGAGTGGTGGAAGGTTTGGTAGAAGAAGGTTTTTCTAGTGAAGTATCCAAGTCGATGAGATGGGCGCCAGAGCGAACATAATCTGGAAATTTGTTAGATAAGAACAACTTGATTTCACCATGAAGACTTGTGACAGATTGGGAGGTTTTATCCGTCTTGGAGTCCAAAGTCTTGAAGGAGTTAGTAATTGACTCTCCAATCTTCCTCACTTGAGAGACAAATTTGTCAAAGCAATCACATTATTAGATAAATCTTGTTTGACTCTCGCACTAAATTCATCATAGAGAATTCTATAGTGATGGAGATCGGTAAGCATTTTCTCAAAATTCTTCTGATATCAGAAAGAATATGATAGGAATCAAAATCCGACAGGACTTATCATAGGGCAAGAACTAAAGGATTTCGAATCTTGGAGATGAGGACCCATTTTGAGCAAATCGACCTTGGAATTATTTGTTTACTAACCTCTTTTATCTTATTCATGTATTTTATATTCCAACAGGAATACTTATCATGCTTTACAGGGCAATGGACAAACTCACTCAAACTCAGCTTGTGGGTTATCCATGGACCGACTGAACCGGCGATGAGCTGAGCCGATGAATCCTATAGAAGACCGGCATCTTGAAGACCAATTTCTTTTATTATGTTGTAATCATTTTGGGACACTTTTATTTCTTTGTAACTTTCATTTAGGGTTAGCCACCTTAAAAGTGGCAAACTTGTAATTTTGAGCACTTTTTAACCTTAGGAGTACAAGTATTGGGTTTGAGGAGGGTTATCATTTTGCAGATTATACACTTCCTTTCACGTGAGAATTAGGGTTCATACCTTGGTTCCAAACTCTTATCAATTTCAATCCCAAGAGTTGAAATTGTGGCGAGTGCAACATCTTGAAATTGTGAGTTATATCAATTTCATTTTGTTGTGATTTCTTTTCTTCTCTAGTGTGTCATATCTAGGGTTGAATTGAGATATTTCTTGGTCAGAAATACTTCTTATTGTTCACGAATCCTTTTGCTTATTTGAAGTATTTATCAATTATAATTTAGTTCATCATTGAAAATTTCCCTAGGAAACGTGTTCTTCACTATTTGAGAGGGATTATTTTTGTTACGGTTTTTCTTTTTTCATTTGAGGTTTATTTTCATGGATTATATGAAATTAAGAGGTTGTTAGAAGGTATTATCAGTGTGGTATTCTAATTATATCATTGGACATTTGGAATTCATCATATCTTCACTTGGTTCACGTCATTTTGCCTTTATTTTTGGATCCGATTTTGCCTTGACTTGAGATAGTTTTTCTTAAGTCTTTTGAATGTGCTTTCAAGTGTGTTTAGGCACATCAGAATATCAAAAGTTTGTTTAACTTGTAACTCCATTGATTTTAGTCTCCTCAGATCAAATCATTGAAGAACTTCATCTGTCAAAGCTGTCTTAACTAAATCCGATAGCTCATGTTTCAAACTTTCTCGAATAACATTCTTCATTTGTTCTAGATCAACATTGGATATAAATTCTTTTGTTCCACTCTTCCCAGCCTCATCAGCATATGGTTTCTTCCCATGATCTATTCAAACTCTGTTCTAGGTTCTGAACCTCCTTGAACAGATATTGAAGAAGTTCCAAAAGGAACAATTCTTTTCATATGCCTTTGATGGACAAAATGTGCACCATCATTCGCATACCACAAACAATCTTTAACAAAGATCGACATATGATGAAAAACTTCTTTACCTATCCTCTTTAACTTAATAGGTTCAAAAGAGCTGGTA
>JBBMOL010000353.1:450652-463092 GCA_037954665.1 Laguncularia racemosa | reverse complement strand
ACTAGTAACCTAGAGGGAGAGATCATCTAGAAAGTGTTTTTATGAGCTAAACTAATCAATGATAAGAAGAGTCTCATTAGATTAACAACATTAAACAGAGATTGTTTAGGAATGTGCTATTTTGAGCTAACTAATTGATAATATGAAGCGTCTTACAGGATTAACAACCTTAAGGGAGAGATCATGTAGAAAAGTGCGCTTATGTGCAAACTAATCGATGATAAGAAGCATCTCACTAGACTAACAACTTTAAATAGAGATTGTTTAGGAATGTGCTCTTTTGAGCTAACTAACTGATAAAGGAAGCATCTTATAGGACTAGCAACCTTGAAGAAGAAATTTTCTAGAAAAGTGCTCTTACGGGTTGATTAATCGATGATAGGAAGCGTTTCACTAAACTAGTAACCTTAAAGAGAGATCATCTAGAAAAGTGTTCTTATGAGCTGACTAATCAATAATGGGAAGCGTCTCACTAGACTAACAATCTTTAAAAAGAAATCATCTAGAAAAGTGCTCTTATAAGCTAACTAATTGATGATAGAAAGCATCTCACTAGACTAGCAACCTTTAAAAAAGAGATTTAGGAAAGTGCCCCATTATATGCTAACTAACTAATAATGGGAAGCGACTTTTAAATCTTGCAACCTTAAAGAAGAGATAGTTTAGGGAAGTATACTATTGTGGGCTATCTGACAGTGGGAACCGTCTCTTTGGACTTACAACCCTAAGAGAGGATATCTAGGAAGGTGCCCCATTGTGGGCTAACTAACTAATAGTGGGAAGTGACTCTTTAGACTTACAACCCTAAAGAAGAAAGTTTAGGAAAGTGTCCCATTATGGGCTAACTAATTGATAGTAGGAAGCGTCTCTTTAGACTTATAACCTTGAAGAAGAAAGTTTAGGAAAGTGGCCCATTATGAGCTAACTAACTGATAGTGAATTCTTAAGTGAAAATCTTATTTTTGCAATAGCAGTTAAGAGTTTAGGATGACTTAAAACTTTTGAACAAATGATAACTAAAAATTTTCTAAAAATCTTCAACATAGTTGCTCTTCTAAACTTAAGGATAATGTGGCAAAGTGTTTTCTAGCAAACTTTGAAAATTTTCCTCTTTCTTCTCTAAACAAAATATTTTTTTATTTATTTTTTTATTTATTATTATTATCAAGTAAAGAGTTTGACAATGGCTCCTAAAAATACAAATAAAGAGTAGGCCCAACCTATTACTAAATAATGACTTACTCTTTTGCCTCATTTTACTTGGAGGGTTTGGTTTAATCTTGGAAAAGTGGTGATGCGAACCCTAGGTATATCAAACCTAGAACCCGACGATCGTGATTTGAAATCGATCCCCAAGAATCGTCTTGAACAAGCGGTGAACGGAAACTAGACCCCAACCACACCTGTTGATTGAAACCTAAGTTATCAAGATGATTTCCCCAAGCGTTTAGATTGAAGAAATCGAAAGAGTTCTTTTGCAAAGAACAAAGAGAGAGAAAACCCTCAAAATATGTATTCAAATCTGTAAAATTCGTAACCCTAGCGTTTTTACAAAGGGTATTTATACTTCCTCGTACAATGTCTTGAAAGGAAAATACGCGGAACGAAAATAATAAGATACGCGTAGTACACGGTGTAATACACGGCCGTGTCTCCGAGCGTGTATGACACTGGGCAGGCGACGAACAAGGTATACGGTCGCATACATGACCCGTGCCTCCAAGCCGTGTATAACACTGTGTATGTGACGAGCACAATACACGGTTTCATACACGACCGTGCCTTTTGGCCGTGTATTCTTTGTGAGAATTCTACTGAGACACAGGGTTTAAATGCCGCTGGCCGTGCTATTGGGCCGTGTAAGGATACACGGTCGTGATACACGCCCGTGTATGGAGGCCGTGTATGATCCCTTGGATTCCTTATAAAGCTCGGTTCCTTCTCTTGCAGCTCCATTACTAATCCTTGCAAAGCTTCTCTCATCCGCCTAGCTCTAGCTCTTGTCATTGGACCTCCAATACCATGTAACGAGTCGGGGGATTTTGACTCTTGAACTCTTGATGCTAGCTGATCCCCATCTTTCCCCTCCTTCCTCGAAAAGATTCGTCCTCGAATCACCTGCATCATATAGAGTAAGATCAAAAACATTAAAAGTTGCGCTTACGTTACCATAGTGACTTGGTAAGTCAATCTTGTAGGCGTTATCATTGATGCGCTCCAACACTTGGAATGGTCCATCTCCCCTAGGGTGCAACTTAGACTTTCGCTGTTCGGCAAATCGCTCCTTTCTCAGAATGCACCCACACCCAATCTCCTGGATGAAAAACAACCTTCACACGACCCTTATTGGCCTGGCAAGCATAATGCTCATTTTTCTTCTCAATGTTAGCCCGAACCTGAGCATGCAATTCCCGCACAAATTCTGCCTTTTTCTTTCCATCAAGGTCAACAAATTCATTAACAGGCAAAGGCAAAAAAATCCAGTGGAGTCAAAGGATTAAAAACCATACACAATTTCAAAGGGAGAATAGGATGTAGTGGAATGTACAGTCCTATTATATGCAAATTCTACATGTGGTAGACAGTTCTCCCATTGTTTCAAATTTTTATGAATCACAGCACGCAACGGGGTTGAAAGAGTCTTATTGACTACTTCGGTCTGACCATCAGTTTGAGGATGTGCAACAGTAGAGAACAACAACTTAGTGCCTAGCCTATTCCACAAAGTACGCCAAAAATGACTCAAGAATTTTACATCCCTATCACTCACAATAAAATTAGGCAAGCCATGCAATCGCACAATCTCTCTGAAGAAACAAATCAGCAATATGTTGGGGCATCATTAGTTTTAGAACAGGCAATGAAGTGAGCCATCTTACAAAAACCTATCAACAACAACAAATATGCTATCTTTTCCACTTTGAGACCGTGGTAACCCTAATACAAAATCCATAGAAATGTCAGTCCAGGGTTGATTAGGCACGGTAATGGAATGTATTCTCCATGGGGCATTACTTTGGATTTAGCCTCTCTACATGTAATGCACTTGTCACACACAGTTTGCACATCATGCTTCATTTTGGCCAATAAAAGTGTTCATGCAAAATATCCAAAGTCCATTTAACACCAAAGTGTCCCATTAAACCACCCCATGTGTTTCCCTCACAAGCAATTCACGCACAGAACTTTTAGGCACACACAACCTATCTTTCTTAAACAAGTACCCATCATGCCTATAAAAGTCAGCATATCCAGACTCAGCACAAACAGCCCTAAATTTGACCAAAATCAGCATCAGTCTCATACAATTCCTTAATGAGTTCAAATCCAAGCAATCTAGTATGCAAAGAAGTCAAAAGTGAGTACCTTCGAGAAAGTGCATCAGCTACCACATTCTCTTTTCCTTGCTTGTATTTAATCACATACGGGAATGTCTCAATGAATTCCAGCCATTTTGCATGCCTCTTGTTCAACTTACCTTGAGTTTTTAGAAACTTCAAGCTCTCATGATTGGAATGAATGATGAACTCCTTAGGCCATAGGTAATGTTGCCAAGTTTGCAAGGTTCTCACCAAAGCATATAACTCCTTGTCATAGACTGGGTAATTAGTGCAGCGCCATTGAGTTTTTCGCTAAAATAAGCGATCGGTTTGGATTCCTGCATCAAAACACCAGCAATACCCTTCCCAGAAGCATCGCATTCAATCTCAAAGACCTTCTCAAAATTGGGTAGAATAAGTAATGGTACATTAGTCAACTTACCTTTCAAAGCATTGAAAGCATCCTCATGCACTTTAGTCCACCTAAACTCAGCATTCTTCTTAACAAAATCATTTAAAGGAGCAGCGATAGAACTAAAGTCCCTAACAAACCTCTATAAAAACTGCTAATCCATGAAAGCTTCTGACCTCACTTGCGTTCTTAGGTGTTGGCCACTCCCTAATCGCCTTCACCTTTTCTTCATCCATAGCAATCCCATCTGCACCTACAACAAATCCAAGAAAAACCACAGATTCCATACAAAAGGTGCACTTCTTCAAGTTTGCATACAACTTGTTTTCTCGCAAAGCAGTAAACACACTTTGTAAATGCTGAACATGTTCATTTAAAGTCGTGCTGTAAACTAAGATATCGTAAAAGTAGACAACAACAAACTTTCCAATGAAAGCGCGAAGAACATGATTCATCAACCTCATAAATGTGCTAGGTGCATTTGTTAATCCAAAAGGCATTACCATCCACTCATATAAACCATGTTTAGTTTTAAAAGCCGTTTTCCACTCATCTCCCTCTTTCATGCGAATTTGGTAATAGCCATTCTTTAAATCAATTTTGGAAAACAAACAGGCACCATGCAACTCATCAAGCATATCATCAAGTCTAGGGATAGGATGTCTATACTTAACTGTGATCTTGTTGATTGCTCGACAGTCAACACACATCCGCCATGTTCCATCCTTCTTGGGAACCAGGATGACAGGAACTGAGCATGGACTGAGGCTTTCTCTCACAAACCCCTTCTCGACAAGATCATCAACCTGCCTTTGAATCTCCTTAGTTTCCTCGGGATTGGCCCGATAAGCTGGCCGATTAGGAATGGAAACACCTGGGATAAAGTCAATCTGATGTTCAATGCCTCTTAGTGGAGGCAATCCCCTTGGTACTTCCTCAGGAAACAAGTCCTCGTATTCCTGCAAAAGAGACACAACTACACTTGGCAACGAAGAGTTAAGGTTAGTAGTAGTAAAATACAAATCCTTGTACATAAGTACAAGTAGTTGTTTCCTGGTCACTATTGCACTCTTAACCTCACTTTTTCTTGCAACTCCACTCTCTCCTGCAATCCCCTCTCCACTCAGTGTGTTAAGCTCTTCACTCTCTTGCTCACAAGTGTTTGCCTCTCACTCTTCCTTTCTTTTAAAACTCTTTTCTTGTCCACTAAAGTGTTTCTCTCTAAACTCTTTTGCTAGCCTCACTTGATCCTCACAAGCCTCCCATGGTTTCTGAGGAGTTAGAACCACATTTCTCTTGTTTAAGACAAAAGAGTAATGGTTCTTGTACCATCAAAACATTACCCTCCTATCGAACTGCCATGGTCGCCCAACAATATGTGACTAGCCTGCATGGGAACTACATCACACATCACCTCATCATGATAGCTCCCAATAGAGAATGAAATAAGAACCTACCTGGTCACCTTCACTTCCCCACACTCGTTCAACCACTGTAACCGGTATGGTTTCTGATGCTTCAAAGTCTTCAACCTCAACTTATTTAACCAATAAGGTACTAGCAACATTAGTACAGCTACCACTATCAATGATCAAGCTGCATCCTTCTTCTGCACATGACACCGGGGGTGAAAAATTGCTCACGCTGAACCCCTTCGCCATCATCCTTAGGCTGAGTACTAAGGACATGCCTAGTAACTAGCAATTCCCCACTCACGGGTCCCTCAACGTCCACATCACTACCATCCTCCAATGGTGGCATGTCATCATCACTGGAACTAATACTCTCCACATCTCCATTATCCCGAATGATCATGGCCCTTTGATTTGGACATTGAGATGCAATATGTCCAAACCCTTGACACCCGAAACATTTGACATCTCGAGTTCTAGTGAAGGGTTTTTGTGTCAGATTTACCTTTAGAGGAAGTAACTGGACTCTTGGCCTTCACGTCCTCTTTTGGTTTTGAGTCTGCAGTATTCTTCTTCCAGTTTGACTTCCATGAAGAGTTAGAAGTCGCCCAAGATTTAGAATTCCTTTATACTTCAACTGCTTCTCTACCTTGATCGCCTTATGCAACAATTCCTCAATATCCATCAAAATTTTTTGTAAGTCTACTACATCAGCGATCTCCGATTCAACCCATTGATGAATCTAGCCATTGTAGCCTCATCTTCCTCATCCACGTTAGCTCTAATCATAGCTATCTCCATCTCCTTATAATAATCCTCTACACTCCTGGACCCTTGTGTCAACCCCTGTAATTTCCTATGCAAGTCCCTATAATAGTGACTAGGGATAAATCTCTTCTGCATAATGGTTTTCATCTCATTCCAAGTGCTAACAAAGGCCTCTCACCATACCTTCTCTTATTACGCACCAGCTGATCCCACCACACACTGGCATAATCAGAAAATTCAATTGCAGCTAACTTTATCTTCTTCTCCTCACTGTAATTATGGACAATCAAATACATGGTCCACCTTTCTTTCCCACTCCAAATACAGCTCTGGATCATTCTTCCCTTAAAAGAAGGTATCTTCATCTTAATACTACCTAAATTTCCATCTCGCCGTTGGGTATCTCTTCTCTCCCTCATGAAACCATATTCCCCTGAATCAGTATCCTCCTTCTCTTCTATACTTTACTCCCCCTCTTGAATGCCCATGGGTTCTTCTCCCCACAACATTACTACCTGACGGTTCCCTACTCTGCTCCATCTTATCCAACCTCTCATGGACATGCTCCATTTCAGCACTCAGCATTTTCTCATCTCACCGAATAATGCCTCCAACATCAATTTACTATCTACGCCTCCCTTCTCTCCACTCGTAGGACTTTGACCAGACATTGTGCTACACAAAAAGGTTAGAAATAACACACAAAGAAAATATAAACCTCACAATTCACTCCCTCACCTGTTTACACTCACAGATGTGGATTCACTCGTGTTTCGTTCAATAAATAAATGATCCTCTCAACTCGCTCTTATAGGCTCTTTGATCAGAACTCAATCAAACTTTCTTTAACATAAACCACTAAGGCAACTCAACTTTTTAAACAACGTTTCCAATTCAACAGTCAATAAGAAAAACACGGACAAGGACTCCAATAGGGACACAAGGAATACAATCGAATGAACGAGAATTATAGATACTGGATTACTGAAATGTTTTTCCTTTTTTTTTTTTTTCAATACGAATTTCTCTTCCTTTTTTTTATACGAATTTCCAGATGAACAACGAATAGGAACTATTCGAACGACTTGAATTCCTAAGACAAATAAAACAATTTTTTTTTTATAAAGAAGACCCAAAGATAATTAATAGAAAAGGGATAGAATTACTTGAATCAAGAAGCCGAAGCTCTGATACCAAATGATGCGAACCCTAGGTATATCAAACCTAGAACCCGACGATCGTGATTTGAAATCGGATCCCCAAGAATCGTCTTGAACAAGCGGTGAACGGAACTAGACCCCAACCACACCTGTTGATTGAAACCTAAGTTATCAAGATGATTTCCCCAAGCGTTTAGATTGAAGAAATCGAAAGAGTTCTTTTGCAAAGAACAAAGAGAGAGAAAACCCGCAAAATATGTATTCAAATCTGTAAAATTCGTAACCCTAGCGTTTTTTACAAAAGGGTATTTATACTTCCTCGTACAATGTCTTGAAAGGAAAATACGCGGAACGAAAATAATAAGATACGCGTAGTACACGGTGTAATACACGGCCGTGTCTCCGAGCCGTGTATGACACTGGGCAGGCGACGAACAAGGTAACGGTCGCATACATGACCCGTGCCTCCAAGCCGTGTATAACACTGTGTATTGACGAGCACAATTCACGGTTTCATACACGCAACCCATAAAAAAAACCTTGCAAAGTTTCCCTCTTCTTTCCCCTAGCTCTAGCTCTTGTCATTGGACCTCCAAAAACCATGAAAAACGATTGGGGGGAAACTTTACTCTTGAACTCTTGATGCAAGCTGACCCCCAAACAAGTGGTTTTTTTTGGCTTAATCAACACCTCTTTAGGGGTTTTTTGAAAATTAAGACCCCAAAATCTTTTTTTTGGGGGGCATCAAAAAAAAAATTTGGGCCAAAAAATACCAATGAGGAATGATTTTAAAAATTTCCCCCAAAATTCTTTTTGGAAAAAAAAAACTCATTCCAATTGGTTTAATAAAAAAGGGGATTTCCTTAAAATTTCTCTTATTTTAAAAGATGTCACCCTTGGCTTTTTTTCCCAAAAAATTTAATGTCTCTCGTAAAAAATTTACACTTTAGCAATCTTTAGGGCCTTTTTAAAAAAGGACGGGGAAAGAAAAGGGGGCGGGTTTCAAAAAAAAAACCCCCTAATGTCAGGTCTTATTTGAAAAAAATAAACATTTCAACCTAGGTTTCCCCCAAAGTAAAAGAAAACTAAATAGTATTTTTGCCTTTGAAATTTTTTAAAACTTAAGAAAATTTAAATTTTAAAAAAGATTTGGAGAAGTTTCAAAGAAGGGTGGTTATTTTTTGATTTTGTAATGTTTGAGTTTTTGGGGTATTTGTCTTAGTATTTTCAATATTGTTGGTTTTTTTTTTTTATTATGTTAGGTTTAATTCCCTTCCCTTGGGGCTTTTCTCATTTCTTTTTCCCTTCTTTTTTTCCCTTGTTCTTTCTTTTTCCCTTTTTTCCTTTTTTTTTTTTTTTTTTTTTTTTTTTTTTTTTTTTCTTTTTTTTTTTTGGGCCCCAAATTTGGTTTTTTTCCCCTTTTGGTGAGACATGTGTTTTTTTTTTCCCAAAATGTAGATTTTTCCCTTTCTTTTCAAAAGAAATAAATTACCCAAAATGAAAAAAAATTACCCTTGAAAGGCAACTAGGGCAAGCACTTTTTGGGTTAATTCCTTTTTTTTTGATTGATGCCTTACCCTTTTTAAAAATCATCCCATTGAAAGGGTATTTTCTCAAACTGGTTAAATTTTGAAACTCTTTTTATATAAGCTCAAAGGGGGTTTTGGCAAAGGGATTATTATGTTTAGGATAGTAAAAATGAATGCCTAACATTTTTTTGATTAACGTATCAAATTCAAGATAACCTTTTTTTAAAAAAGGGGTAAAAAAACCCCAAAAAAAAATTTTTTAAAAAAAAAAGGGGGGGGGGGTTTTTTTTTTTTTTCCCAAAAAAAATCCCAAAAAATTTTTTTCCTTTTTTGGTTTTTAAAAAAAACCCCTTTTAAAAATTTTTTTCCCCCCCTTTTTTTTTTAAAATTTTGGGTTTTTTTTTTTTAAAAACCCCCCCCCCAAAAAAAAGGGGGGAAAAATTCCAAAAACCCCCTTTTTTAAAACCCCCCAAAAAAACCCCCCGGGGTTTTTAAAAAAAACCCCGGAAAAAAGGGGGCCCAAAAAAAAAAAAAACCCCCCCGCCAAAAAATTTAAAACCCCGGGGGAAAAAAAAAAAGGGGGAAAAAAAAAATTTTTTTTGGCCCCCCTTGGGTTTTTCCCCCAAAAAAAAAAACCCCCAAAAAAAAATTTTTTTTAAAACCCAAAAAAAAAAATTTAAAAAGGGGTTAAAAAAAAAAAAAAAAAACCCCCCCAACAAAAACCCCCCAAAAAAAAAAATTTGGCCCCGGCCCCCCTTTTGGGGGGCCCCCCCTTTTTTTCCCCTTTTCCCCCCCGGGCCCTTTTCCCCCCCGGGCCCTGAATTTTTCCCAATTTTTCCAAAAAACCCCCCAAAAAAAAAGGGCCCCCTTCCCCCCCAATTTTTCCCCCCCCCCCCTTTTTTTTTTTTTGGGGTTTTAAAAAAAACCCCTTCCCGGGTTTTTTCCCCAATTTTTTTTTGCCTTTTTGGGTTTGGGGGGGGGAAAAAAAATTTTTTTCCCCTTTTCCTTAAACAATTTAAAAAATTTTTTTTTTTAAAAAAAAAAAAAATTTTTTTTTTTTTTAAAAAAAAAAGTTCCCCCCCCCCCCTTTTTTTTTTTTTAAAAAAATTTTTTTAAACCCTTTTAAAAAGGGGTTTTTTAAAGGGGGGAAAATCTTTTTTGGGCCCGGGGGGAAAAATTTTTCCCAAAATTTTAACAAAGATGTAAATTTTTTGATTTCTAAACCCAGGACTTTTATACAGGTTACTTTCGTGAAAAACAATCAAAACACACTTGAAAGTTGGAAAAACCCCAAAAAACAGAAACAAGCTGGCCGGGGTTTACCGGCTGTAACGCCCTATACGGCCCGTGCCCCTTTCGTCAACTTCTGGCAACATACACCCCCGGTAACGACCAACCTTTCTGTGAACTTCTGGCCGACACCCCAGATTTGGCTGAAATTTTCTGGGGGGATTTCTTGACCCAACGGGGCCTGCCTTTTCCGTGCTCTACCGTGTATGATTCGTGCAATCTTGGAGCCTACACGCGGCCTTGAAAGTACCCCCCTTCACCCCTGTCCATATAATTTGTACAAAACAAGGGTCTTCCCAGGTTTTTCCCAAAACCGTTCCAACTTCAATTGCTCCATCCTTTCCGGTTTCAGGGAAAACCCTTTACCCCCGTTAAGTGTTTCCTTTGAATCGTTTTGCTCTTTTTGTGATCCGTCCAGGGGCCTTCAAGGATCCACATTTTTTCTTCGGCTTGGCCTCCATGGACTCATCAGCCACTTTGAAAAGTCCCCCAAAAAAAAATTATCTTTGTGTCTATTTTAATAACTTCTGATGGAGAAAAGTTTAATTTAAACCCCTTAGGTTTGGAAGATTTGGAAATTTTTGTGTTTCGAGGTAAATAACATATGAGGAGCCCTTTTGAAGTGAATAGATTTTTTTTAAATTGAGAGCGGGTTATAGGGGTCTTTGCCTTTATGTTCACAGAAGTGACTGTACCCTTGGGTTGAGCTAACCTTTAAAAATTAATTTTTAGGACCTTAAAAATTCTTATTTTAACAACCTTCAATTTTTTTGGGCTTTTTTTTTTCTTATTTTTAAATTTAGAATTTTGCAAATAGGTGCCAACAGATCAAAAGAAAAGGAAAACATTTGTTTAATGAGAAAAATACTAAAATTTTTAAAATGGCAAACATGATTCAATCTTTTATTAAAAACAAAAAAAAAAGAAAAGTTTTATCTAAATTCTTAGTTTCAAAGCTTCTTCTTCTTTGGGCGTGTAGGTTTGACCCCTTTAATAGGGGCTTCGACTTTAACCTTTTCAGTCCCAATTGGGTTTCCAAAAATTTTTGTTTTTTGGTTAGATCCTTGAATCTACTCTTCCATACACCCTTCTTATTGTCTGGGGTTCAAAAGGACCTCCATTTAAGCCTTAACCTTTTCCCATTGGGTTTTTTATTTTTGGACTTGGGTTATTTGGGCGGGCTGGGGGACTTGGGCACCAATACACCCTCTCGGGTATAGTTGGGTTGCCCCCAAAATCCTTCTTATTTTGCCACCCCCCCCCCTAAACCCAAGGCCCAAGGACCTCTCCAGTTCCCCAAGGGGCGCCCTTGTAATTGGCGATTTCTAAAAACAAAACACCCAAAGCAATTTTAAAACGTGACTTTCCAATGAGTTTGTAAATTATGTCTTGAATAGTGGAACTGACAGCCCACTAAATTGGGGATGATAGCCCACGACCTAAAGCCAGATAAGGGAAAAACACTTAAAAGTTCCCCCACTTTAGGATAACTTATTCAGCAGCTCCACCTAGCGGTCTATAGAATATCATTAGCACTGAAACCTTTAAGCACTTTCATCCAATTGTGGCTGGAAAGATCATCTAGTAGCTTCATCCTCTCTATGCAAGAATCTATGAGATCTACTTGTTGGGCTAATGATTTCCTAACCATGTTTAGCCCAAAACACTTGAGATGGCTTACGGACTAATTAGGATAGTTGATGTTTGAGTAAGAATTTCCATAACCCTTCTTCTTTACGGAATTTAGGGAATCTGCTCAACTAGTAGGGCTGGGACATAAGATTTCCCCTTTCCCAAAAATTTTGGGAAACCAATTCCGTCTCTATAATGAATGTGGAAAATCTTAGTAGGGAAGAGGATGGTTGCAAATGCTGTTAAGATAAAGCTAAAACCCGTCTTTGTCTGTAGCTCTTGGGATCTCCACATAAGATGTCTTCTTACTCCCCCTCATCACATCAAAACATAAACTAAAGCTTCCAATTCATCCATTCAAAGGCAATACCTATGCTGCTTTCCAATCCGGTTAATCACTAGTTTGCGAACTCCAAAGTTTGCTGGCCCAACCTCAAAAAACCGGTACATACACCCCTTGGAAAAGGGGGCTTAAGAAGCTGATAAAAACCCCTATGGGGGTGATCCGTGGCCTAAAAAGAAAGCCACGAGCTAATTTCCCCCCAAATTAAAAAAGCCCGGATTTAAAAATAGGTTGACATCCATTTTCATCAGTGAGAGAATGGGCCTTTTTTTGCTCTAGATGAAAGTCTACTCTTTAAGGCTTAAAAGGGGAACCAATGGTCCAATACTAGTTTGGATCTAAAGGTTTACAAACCCGTTTTTTTTACGAAGGAGGGGTCAATTACATGCTAGCCATCTACAGAATTACAAAAAAAATTTCTAATTAAAAAACAAATTCTTACAAAACACCAAAAAATTCTTTTACAAGTGCTGCATTTAAACTCCAAATGTAGCGACCCACCTACTAGTCGATTCTTGAACCTGCCCAAAATTCCTGTAACTATCCTGGTACCTTAGATAGGGTTTTGCCCAAT
>JBBMOL010000353.1:281313-450152 GCA_037954665.1 Laguncularia racemosa | reverse complement strand
AAAATATCCTTTACCCGAATTGATGTTTTATTTGATCAGTTGAAAAGGAAGCGTTGTTTTTCTCGAAGATTGATCTGCAATTTAGATATCATCAATTGAAGGTGAAGGGAGGGTTGGGAATACCAAAAAGATGCATTTTCGAACCAGGTATGGTCACTATGAATTTTGGTAAAGCTTTTTGGTTTAACAAAAAGCCCCCCAAAATGCCTTTTTGGATATGATGAATAGGGTATTTAAAGAATATTTGGATGACTTTTGGTTATATTCATTGATGATATTTTGATTTTTTTCTAAGTAACGAGGGGGCAACTAAGCATTTAAAAAAAGGGTTGTTGCAAGTTCTACAGCAAAAAAAATTGTTGAAAAGTAAAAAAAGAAATGGATTTTTGGCTAGACCAGATTGCTTTTAGGCCAAATTGTGTCGGGTTTGGAATATTGTAGATCCTGCAAAGATTCAGGCCATTAAAGAGTGGAATTCCTACTACAGTCAGGGAGGTAAGAATTTTTTTCTTGGTTTGACAGTTTTTTACAGGAAATTTTGTAAAAAGCTTTTAAAAGATTGTGTACCCCTGCTCGATTGATGAGGAAGGAGTCAATTTGAATGGAAAAAATAATGTGAGCAAAGCTTTCAGGAATTAAAGAGGAGGTTAGTTTCAGCTCCTTTTTTGGCCATTCCATGGAACGGTGGGTATGCTATATTTGTGATGCCTCTTAGATTGGGATTAGGGGTGTATTGATGCAGGATTTACAAAGTTATTTTCATATGTTCCGTGTTGAAAAACCCTAAGAGCAGAATTATCCCCTTTCTTTTTTTTTGGGGAGTTGGCTGTTAAATTTTTTTGCTTTAAAAATTTGGAGACTTATTTGTTTTGGTGAAAATCATTTTTAATATTGATCAAGAGTTTGAAAAAATCCTTACTCAAAAGAGTTGAAAAGGCGACAAAGGGGGCGATGGGTTTGGAATTGATTTTAAACTAGACAGCCATTCACTATATCCTGGGGAAAAACTAATGTGTTTTGTGCATTTTAAGTGGAAAAGGAGTGTGCAACTGGAAATTTAATCACTAATAGGGGAAATGTGGGGGATTTAGAGCAATTACAGTTATTTGTATGGTGATGGTTGGAATTGATGAAAGACTATGATCTAGCCATTCACTATCATCCTAGTAAAGCTAATGTAGTTGCTGATGCATTAAGTAGGAAACAGTGTAGCAATCTGGCAACTTTAATCACTGATAGAGTGGAAATGTGGAGACATTATTTGTATGGTGATAAATGCGATGTATATACTGATCATAAGAGTTTGAAATACATCCTTACTCAAAAAGAGTTGAACATGCGACAAAGGCGATGGTTGGAATTTATGAAAGACTATGATCTAGCCATTCACTACCATCCTGGTAAAGCTAATGTAGTTGCTGATGCATTAAGTAGGAAACAGTGTAGCAATCTAGCAACTTTAGTCACTAATAGAGTGGAAATGTGGAGGGATTTAGAGCAGTTACAGTGAGAAATTGTATGGTCAGGAGTGGAATCTAGATTAAATAGTTTGAGTATTCAACCTACATTAAAAGATCAGATTCGGGAAGCACAGCTAACTGATGAGGAACTGCAAAAAGTCAGGAATAATATGATTAGATATCCCGACTTTATATGTGATGAGACAGGTGTATTAAGATTCAAAGGTAGATTATGCGTACCAGCAATGGAGAAGATCAAAAAAGCAATTCTAGATGAGGCTCATCATACCATTTATACAAACCACCCAGGAAGCAATAAGATGTATAGGGATGTGAAATCAGTGTATTGGTGGCTAGGGATGAAGAAAGACATTGCAGAATATCTGGCAAAGTATAGCACTTGCCAACAAGTTAAAGCAGAGCATCAAAAACCTGGAGGGTTATTACAACCCCTCTCCATTCCTGAATGGAAGTGGGAGCAGATTTCCATGGATTTTGTTATAGGATTACCCGGGACCAGGAAACAGCATAATGCTATTTGGGTAATCGTTGATAGGCTAACTAAATCAGCCCATTTCCTTCCAATTCAACAGAGCATGCCACTACCTCGCTCAGCAGCGTTATATTGAGGAAATAGTGCGACTACATGGAGTACCCGCTTCTATTGTTTCTGACAGAGATCCCAAGTTTATTTCTAGATTTTGGCAAACCCTACAGGAAGCTATGGGCACCAAATTGAAGTTCAGTACAGCTTATCATCCTCAGATAGATGGTTAAACAGAGAGAACCATACAGACACTTGAGGATATGTTGAGAGCATGTGTTTTGGAGTTTGGTGGTAATTGGGATGAACATTTGCCACTAATCGAGTTTGCATATAATAACAACTATCATAGTACTATACAGATGGCCCCATATGAAGCCCTATATGGAAGAAAATGTAGATCCCCATTATATTGGGATGAGATTGGAGAGAAACAAGTAGTGGGACCAGAAATGCTCCAGCAGTTGAAGGATAAAGTTCAGGTGATAAAGGCCAGAATGCAAACAGCACAAAGTAGACAGAAAAATTATGCTGATAAACGTAGAAAACCATTAGAGTTTCAAGTTGGAGACTTTGTGTTCTTGAAAGTATCACCTATGAAGGGGGTCAGGAGATTTGGAGTAAAAGGGAAGTTGAGTCCTCGTTATATTAGTCCATACTAGATTCAAAGGAGGATTGGAGCCGTGGCATATGAACTTGAGTTACCTACTGAGTTAGCCAATATCCATAATGTATTCCATGTGTCTTCATTGAAGAAATGTGTTAGCGATCCGATAGTTGTCTTAGAACATCTACCAAAAGGACTCCAGGAAAACATGACATGTGAAGAGTATCCCATTGCCATTTTGGACAAGTCCACTAGGCAACTCAAAAACCGAGATATTACATTTATAAAAGTCCTTTGGAATAGTCATACCGAGGCAGAGGCCACATGGGAGAGAGAAGATCATATGAGGACTAAATATCCAGACTTGTTCTAAACAGGTAACTTCTGTTTTACCCTTAGGATATAAATATGTATGGCCTTACTTAAATTCTAAATGTTTTGTAATTTAAGTGTAGGATATTAAAATACAATGAGTTGTACTCGCGTAGTAGTTTCGAGGACGAAACTACTTTAAGGGGGGGGGGGGGGGGGGGAAATGTGAGGACCTAAACTTAAGCAATAATGTTAAAATTAATATTATATATATATATATAGAAATTAGAATAGGGAGAGAAAAATTAAATCATCAAAAAATTTGAAAATAAAAGAAACCAAAACCCTCTCCATTTCATCCGAATTTTTTGGGCAAATTGAAGTTGGAATTTCCAACATGCAATCATCAGGATAGGAAGAAGAACAAGATTGAAGTAGGATGCAACAAGAATTTGAAGAAATTGAAGAACAAAAAATCAAATTAAGTAGGGAGAATTTTGTTTGTTCGTTCGTTCGAAAGGGGTAGGGTAAATCTGCTGCTAGGCCAAGCTAGGGTTAAGGTTTTGGGTGGGATAGGATTCCAGCCGACATAGTGGTTGCCGGCGTTGGTGGTTGGAGGCCGGTGAATGGAGCAGCCCCCAGTAACGCCCGAAACTTCCTATTTTTGTTAAAAATATCAAATGTTGATGAAAAATTATGATTTTTTTTATTCAAAAATAATTTTGTATGAATATTAATGTGATAATTTTATTTTTCTGAAATTTGATTCCCAAATATGTGATCCTTAAGAAATGCTCTGTTTTGGTCGTAAATTAAATTGTAAACTAAATAGGTCAAATGATGTAGTTGTGATTTAATTTTTAGTATACAAGATCCTTATATGATTTATTAGATCACCAAATCAATAATTGTTCAGATTGGAGTCGTTTTCTATTTTTAGTGAATTTTTCAAGCTAATTACCCTGTTTTGGCCAAATTAAATCCTTAGCAAAATTAGAGAATTTGATTTGATTAGTTGAATTTGATGTTCAGTTGAGGTTCATTGAAGCATAATATGATTTTGAGAAGCTTGGGTTAGTTACGAAACTAAACGGGAGTGTTTGGTGTAAGATCGTGATAATTTAGAACTATATGATTCAATATAGAATCATGCTGAAATTTAATTACATTAATATATAATAGAGCGTAGTATACCCGTATGTATATGAATTAGAAATTGTAGGAAAATGGTGGATTATATGAGGTTAAGATGGAATTTAAGGGTTTGGAATACTGAATTAGCAATTTAGGGTTCAATAGAGCGACTGAGGTAACATTGATTGGTATACTGATGATTCAGGTATTTCTGTTGAGTAAAGAGGACAAAGAAACTTGGCTGGTGCGACTGTTTGGATTGGCATATATTGTTTCAGGTGAGTACCCCCTTAACTTTTCTCTTGGGTACAAGTGGTTGATAATGTAGACTACTTGTTGTTGGCTGAAATTACCCTGTACGATCACTTACCGTGATCAATGCAGGAGGATTGTTGAATTATATTGGTTTACTGATGGCTGGTTGTGTGTCATGATATGATTGGATTATGAGAAAAAAAGAAGGGAACATTCTAGAAAATCCTAGAATGAGAGTTGGGTGAGGGATTTGATTATACTATTCCTGATTGTATGTGATGTAATGAACTTAAATTATCGAATGCTTGATGATTGTGATGTAATGCTGGGTTATTTTTAGCTTATAAGATGGGGTTTATATGACTGGTTGAGTTCATACTATTGTTGTCTTGGTAACGATGAAATATCTAAATGGATAATAAAATGGGAGTTAGGCTATAAGTACCTACTAACCTAAAACACTTAATGTAAGAAAAGTCTTGTTCCTTGCCTAGTAAGTTTGTGGTACGACCTTTGAGTTCGACCCGAATGGGTTTGAGGCATGGTCGACGAACCAGCCCGGTTTAGTGACCTATAGGGATCTGGTCACCCCTTTTGTTTGAGGCAGGTGAAAGGCGAGATGAATATTTCTAACTAAAAAGAGTATATAAGGATGCCTTAATTGGTTGAGAAAACATTAAGTTTTGAAAAGTACATGAGGGTAGTTTATCTACCAGTTGATAGGCTTTGCCTGGATTAATTGAAAAATATTTGTGACCTATGAGTAAACAGGAGTGATTGAAATGGTCTCCGATGAAAAGGTTATGAGTTTAGCAAAAATGGAATTACAGGGAAAATATCACTAAGTAAGATCTTGGTGATGTTAAAATGTAATAAATTGAATTAGGTTTCTTGCGAGTATAACTTGAGTTGAAAACTTGCTAACTTGAGTTGAAAACTTGCTTGCTTGAGTAATCACTTCGAGGTATTTGATAATATTGTTGATTACTATTATGTGATTTTGTTGTTTGTTTCTATTGGGTTGCTTGATTTTATACTCACTTTGCTTCTTAAGAAGCTGAGGGATTGGTGTTTTTGCTAACCTCAGGTATAGGTACTGAAGAATAAGTTGTTCTAGACTCGGGTTTTTGGAGAGCGTCAATAGAGTCAAAGAAGCCCTTAGTTTCATTTTGGAACCTCTGTTATTTGTAATCAGATCTGTAGGTGTTAATCTTCAGATTGTAATGTAAATATTTGTGTGTATAAGGTTGGATTTGTAATCTTTTGAGCCACTTAAGGCTACAGGATCAATCTAGGCTATGCCTACTTACTGGGAATGCAGATCCCGATGATATATATATATGATGTATGATGTGACAGGAGATTTTAAGTATATGTGTTTAGATATGATGTGGATATGAAATGATAGCGCTGTTAGCGCCATTTTACAAGACGTTTATAAAATTTCATACAGGTTGGAGTTACAGGTTCAATATTAGCAGAATTTGCCTTATCTCTAATTCAGAGACGGCATAGCAACCTATCTACAGGTACCAAGGATAGTTACAGGAATTTTGGAGCAGGTTCAAGAATCAGACCTAGTAGGTGGGTCGCTACATTTGGAGTTTAAATGCAGTCACTTGTAAAAGAATTTTTATGGTGTTTTGTAAGACATTTGTTTGTAATTAGAAATTTTTATTGTAATTCTGCTAGATGGCTAGCGCTGTAATTGACCGCCTCCTTCGTAAAGAAATCCGGGTTTGTAAACCTTTAGATCCTAAACTAGTATTGGACCATTGGTTCACCTTATACAGCCTTAAAGAGTAGACTTTCATCTAGAGCAAAATAAGGCCCATTCTCTCACTGATGAAAATGGATGTCAACCTACCTTTAATCCGGGCTATATTACACTTCTGGGAAATTGAGCTCGTGGCTTTCTTTATTAGGCCACATGAGATCACACCAACCATAGAGGAATATACTCAGCTTCTTCAAGCCCCTCCACTTTCCAATGGGGTGTATGTACCAGATTTAGAGGTTGGGCCAGCAAACTTCTAGGAGTTCGCAAACTAGTGATTAACCGAGCATTGGAAAGCAGCAATAGGTATTGCCTTTGAATGGATGAATTGGAAGCTTAGTTTATGTCTTGATGTGATGATGGGAGTAAGAAGGACATCTTATGTGGAGATCCCAAGAGCTACAGACAAAGACGGGTTTATGCTTTCATCTTAACAGCATTTGCAACCATCCTCTTCCCTACTAAGATTTTCCACATTCATTATAGAGTCACGGAATTGGTATTCCAATTCTTGGAAGGGAAATCTTATGTCCCAGCCCTACTAGTTGAGCAGATTCAAAACCTAAATTCCGTAAAGAAGAAGGGTTATGGAATTCTCTACTCAAACATCAACCTCATCCTAATCTAGTCCGTAAGCCATCTCAAGTGTTTTGGGCTAAACATGGTTAGGAAATCATTAGCCCAACAAGTAGATCTCATAGATTCTTGCATAGAGAGGATGAAGCTACTAGATGATCTTTCCAGCCACAATTGGATGAAAGTGCTTAAAGGTTTCAGTGCTAATGATATTCTATAGACCGCTAGGTGGAGCTGCTGCAATAAGGTTATCCTAATGTGGGGGAACTTTCAAGCTGTTCCATTGATCTGGCTTAATAGGTACGTGGGCTATCATCCAAATTCAGTGGTCTGTCAGTTCGACACTATTCAAGACATAATTTACAGAACATCATTGGAAAGAATCACGTTTGAATATTAAGACTTGAGCATGTTACTAGTTGAGAAAATCGCCAAGTTAGCAAAGGTCAAAGCCCTATGGGAAGCTCGGATTGAGAGTCCAATATAGACCTTGGAGATTTAGATGGGGAAGTAGGCAAACACTAAGCTACCAGAGATTTTGTGATCAACCAACTATATCAAACAGGCGAGAGGGTGTATTGGGTGCCAGATGTCACCTAGCCTGCACCAAATAACCCAAGTCCAAAAATAAAAACCTATATGGAATAGGTTAAGGCTTAAATGGAGGTCCATTTTGAGACCGCAGACAATAAGAAGGATGTATGGAAGAGTAGATTCAAGGAATCTAACCAAAGAAACAAAGAATTGGAAACCCAATTAGAGAAGACTCGAGCAAAGGTTAAAGTACTAGAAGCCGTCATTAATAGGGAGTCAACACCTACACAGCCAAAGAAGAAGAAGCTTAGAAACTAAGAATTTAGATAATAACATTTTCTTTTCTCTTATGTTTTTAATAAAAGCATTGAACTCCATGTTTGCCATATTAATAAAATTTTAGTATTATTACATCATTAATCAAATGTTGATCCTTTTCTTTTGCATCTGTATGAGCATCTTGTTTGCATAATTACTAAATAATAATAACAATAAAGAAAATAACAAAGCCAAGAAAATTGAAGAGTTGTTAACAATAAGAGATCCTTTTAAGGTCCTAAAAGTTACTTTTGAATGGTTAGCTCAACCTAAGGCTCACAGTCACTTACTGTGAACATAAAGGCAAAGACCTCTATAACCTGCTCTCAATTTAAAAGACTCTATTCACTTCAAAAGGTCTCCTCATATGTTGATTTAGCCTCGAAACACAAAAATTTCCAACTCTCTCCAATCCTAAGGGTTACACTTAAACTTTCTCTCCATCAGAAGTTATATAAAATAGACACAAAGATAATTAATTTTGGGGCACATTTTCAAAGTGGCTGATGAGATCCATGATGAGAGCCAAGCCGGAAGAAGAAATGTGGATCCTCTTGAAGTGCCGCCTGGACTGATCACAAGAAATCGAGCAAAACGATTCAAGGAAGCACTTAACGGGTTGATAAAGGTTGTCCATGAAGCCGGAAAGGATTGGAGCAATCATGAAGTTGGAACGGATTGGAACAACCATGGGAAGACCCTTGCTTTTGTACAAGTTATACTGGACACGGGATGAAGAGGGCGTGTACTTTCAAGGCACGACCGTGTAGGACTCTCAAGATTGCACAGAATCATACACGGCTAGACGCACGGCTAAAAGGCATGGCCGTGTATGGAGTCAAGTAAATCCACAGAAAGATACACGACCAAAGTACATGGGCGTGTCTGTTGCCAGAAGTTGCACAGAAAGGTATACGGTCGTGTACACGGGCGTGTATGTTGCCAGAAGTTGCACAGAAAGGTACACGGCCAAAGTATACGGTCGTGTACACGGCCGTGTATCCCCTGTCGGCCAGCTTGTTCTGTTTTCACGTTTTTACACAACTTATCTAAGCTACGTCGTTTTGGACTTGTTTTTCACGAATTGTAACCCTAGTATAAAAGCTCCTAGGGTTTAGAATATCATAAGAATTTACATCTTTGAACATTAAACACTTTTGAGAGGCACCTCTCTTGGTTCTTTAAGAACTAAACCGAACTTATCAGATTGATTTCCATGGCGTTCATCCTGACTTATCAATCGGTCTTTCATCCCGATTGTGGCGTCTTCACTTTATACCAAGGTTCTTGTCTCGCTTATAGACAACGGGTCGCAGTTTCCACTTTAGGTGTTGGGGCGTCTTGGGTAACGAATTTCCGAACGTATTGGTATTGGGTTTCGTCACGGGTTGGCGTGGTTCGTATCAGTGGCTATGGTCAATTACCAACGAGGGCATAAAGAAGACTATCCTAACTAGCTTCCCAAGAGAGCCAAGTTAAGACTAAATCACTTGACAGAGGCACATAATTCCCAAAAACATCATGAGACATGGTGAACATGGGTAAATCTGGTAAAATGAAAGGATATCTCATTTTTGCGAGTGGTTTAGGATGACAAGAGGCAAACCACATCCCAAACACTAACCCTTAAACACTCGAGAGTTAAGTTTTATTAATGTGAGGTTTTTTACTCATTCCTTAAAGAAGGTCTATCTTGAATTTGATACGTTAATCAAAATAATGTTAGGCATTCATTTTTACTATCCTAAACATAATAATCCTTCGCCAACCCCATTTGAGCTTATATAAAAAGAGTTTCAAAATTTAACCATGTTGAGAACTACCCTACAATGGGATGATTAAAAAGATAAGGACATCAATCAAGAAAAAAGGAATTAACTAAATAGTGCTTGCCCTAGTTGCAACATTTCAAGGGTAATTTTTGTCATGGATAATTTATTTCTTTTGATGAAGAAAAGTCTACATTTTGAAAAAACACACATGTCTCACAAAAGAAAATCACCATTGGGCCTAAAAGAAAAGGAAAAAAAAAAGATGGAAAAAAATGAAAAAGAAAAAATGAAAGAACAAGAAAAAAAAGAAGAAAAGAAATGAGAAAAGCTCAAGAATGTAATTAAACCTATACATAATAAAAAAAAAAAACCAACAATACTTGAAAATACTAAGACTAAATACAAGAACTCAAACATTACAACTCAAAAATATACCACCCTTCTTTGAAGACTTCTCCAAATCATTGAAAATAATTTATCTTAAGTAAAAATTACAAAGGCAAGTACTATTATAGTTTTCATGACTTGTAAACCTAGGTTGAAATGATGATTCTTTCAAAATAAGACCTCGACATTAGTATTTTTTTTTTGAAACCAAAAGCCCATTGCATTACAAGTCCTAAAAAGGCCTAACAGATTGACTAAAGTGTATTACCTACAAGAGAGATCATAATTTTTGGAATAAAAGCCAAGAGTGACATCTAAACTAAGAGATTGTAAGGAAGTCCTCTTATATTAAACCAATTGAGAATGAGATATTTATTTCCAAATAGAATGAGGGAATTTAAAGTCATTCCTCATTGGTATTATTTGGCCCAAATTTTAAATATTGATGCACCCCAAGAAAAAGATATGAGTCTTAATTGCAAAAAACCCCTAAAGAGGTGATTGATTAAGCCAAGACACCACTTGATGGGGATCAGCTAGCATCAAGAGTTCAAGAGTCAAAGTCCCCCGACTCGTTACATGGTATTGGAGGTCCAATGACAAGAGCTAGAGCTAGGCGGATGAGAGAAGCTTTGCAAGGATTAGTGATGGAGTTGCAAGAGAAGGAACTGAGCTTTACTAAGGAATCTAAGGGATCATACACGACCTCCATACACGGGCGTGTATCACGACCGTGTATCCTTACACGGCCCAACAGCACGGCCAGCGACATAACCGTGTGTCTCAATAGAATTCTCACAGAAGAATACACGGCCAAAAGGCACGGTCGTGTATGAAACCGTGATTGTGCTCGTCACATACACAGTGTTATACACGGCTTGGAGGCACGGGTCATGTATGCGACCGTTATACCTTGTTCGTCGCCTGCCCAGTGTCATACACGGCTCGGAGACACGGCCGTGTATTACACCGTGTACTACGCGTATCTTATTATTTTCGTTCCGCGTATTTTCCTTTCAAGACATTGTACGAGGAAGTATAAATACCCTTTTGTAAAAAACGCTAGGGTTACGAATTTTACAGATTTGAATACGTATTTTGCGGGTTTTCTCTCTCTTTGTTCTTTGCAAAAGAACTCTTTCGATTTCTTCAATCTAAACGCTTGGGGAAATCATCTTAATAACTTAGGTTTCAATCAACAGGTGTGGTTGGGGTCTAGTTCCGTTCACCGCTTGTTCAAGACGATTCTTGGGGATCCGATTTCAAATCACGATCGTCGGGTTCTAGGTTTGATATACCTAGGGTTCGCATCATTTGGTATCAGAGCTTCGGCTTCTTGATTCAAGTAATTCTATCCCTTTTCTATTAATTATCGTTGTCTTCTTTATAAAAAAAAAAATTGTTTTATTTGTCTTAGGAATTCAAGTCGTTCGAATAGTTCCTATTCGTTGTTCATCTGGAAATTCGTATAAAAAAAAGGAAGAGAAATTCGTATTGAAAAAAAAAAAAAAAGGAAGAACATTTCAGTAATCCAGTATCTATAATTCTCGTTCATTCGATTGTATTCCTTGTGTCCCTATTGGAGTCCTTGTCCGTGTTTTTCTTAATTGACTGTTGAATTGGAAACGTTGTTTAAAAAGTTGAGTTGCCTTAGTGGTTTATGTTAAAGAAAGTTTGATTGAGTTCTGATCAAAGAGCCTATAAGAGCGAGTTGAGAGGATCATTTATTTATTGAACGAAACACGAGTGAATCCACATCTGTGAGTGTAAACAGGTGAGGGAGTGAATTGTGAGGTTTATATTTTCTTTGTGTGTTATTTCTAACCTTTTTGTGCAGCACAATGTCTGGTCAAAGTCCTACGAGTGGAGAGAAGGGAGGCGTAGATAGTAAATTGATGTTGGAGGCATTATTCGGTGAGATGAGAAAAATGCTGAGTGCTGAAATGGAGCATGTCCATGAGAGGTTGGATAAGATGGAGCAGAGTAGGGAACCGTCAGGTAGTAATGTTGTGGGGAGAAGAACCCATAGGCATTCAAGAGGGGGAGTGAGTATAGAAGAGAAGGAGGATACTGATTCAGGGGAATATGGTTTCATGAGGGAGAGAAGAGATACCCAACGGCGAGATGGAAATTTAGGTAGTATTAAGATGAAGATACCTTCTTTTTAAGGGAAGAATGATCCAGAGCTGTATTTGGAGTGGGAAAGAAAGGTGGACCATGTATTTGATTGTCATAATTACAGTGAGGAGAAGAAGATAAAGTTAGCTGCAATTGAATTTTCTGATTATGCCAGTGTGTGGTGGGATCAGCTGGTGCGTAATAAGAGAAGGTATGGTGAGAGGCCTGTTAGCACTTGGAATGAGATGAAAACCATTATGCAGAAGAGATTTATCCCTAGTCACTATTATAGGGACTTGCATAGGAAATTACAGGGGTTGACACAAGGGTCCAGGAGTGTAGAGGATTATTATAAGGAGATGGAGATAGCTATGATTAGAGCTAACGTGGATGAGGAAGATGAGGCTACAATGGCTAGATTCATCAATGGGTTGAATCGGGAGATCGCTGATGTAGTAGACTTACAACAATATGTGGATATTGAGGAATTGTTGCATAAGGCGATCAAGGTAGAGAAGCAGTTGAAGTATAAAGGGAATTCTAAATCTTGGGCGACTTCTAACTCTTCATGGAAGTCAAACTGGAAGAAGAATACTGCAGACTCAAAACCAAAAGAGGACGTGAAGGCCAAGAGTCCAGTTACTTCCTCTAAAGGTAAATCTGACACTAAACCCTTCACTAGAACTCGAGATGTCAAATGTTTCAGGTGTCAGGGGTTTGGACATATTGCATCTCAATGTCCAAATCAAAGGGCCATGATCATTCGGGATAATGGAGATGTGGAGAGTATTAGTTCCAGTGATGATGACATGCCACCATTGGAGGATGGTAGTGATGTGGACGTTGAGGGACCCGTGAGTGGGGAATTGCTAGTTACTAGGCATGTCCTTAGTACTCAGCCTAAGGATGATGGCGAAGGGGTTCAGCGTGAGCATATTTTTCACACCCGGTGTCATGTGCAGAAGAAGGGATGCAGCTTGATCATTGATAGTGGTAGCTGTACTAATGTTGCTAGTACCTTATTGGTTGATAAGTTGAGGTTGAAGACTTTGAAGCATCAGAAACCATACCGGTTACAGTGGTTGAACGAGTGTGGGGAAGTGAAGGTGACCAGGTAGGTTCTTATTTCATTCTCTATTGGGAGCTATCATGATGAGGTGATGTGTGATGTAGTTCCCATGCAGGCTAGTCACATATTGTTGGGGCGACCATGGCAGTTCGATAGGAGGGTAATGTATGATGGGTACAAGAACCATTACTCTTTTGTCTTAAACAAGAGAAATGTGGTTCTAACTCCTCAGAAACCATGGGAGGCTTGTGAGGATCAAGTGAGGCTAGCAAAAGAGTTTAGAGAGAAACACTTGAGTGGACAAGAAAAGAGTGTAAAAGAAAGGAAGAGTGAGAGGCAAACACTTGTGAGCTAAGAGAGTGAAGAGCTTAACACACTGAGTGGAGAGGGGATTGCAGGAGAGAGTGGAGTTGCAAGAAAAAGTGAGGTTAAGAGTGCAATAGTGACCAGGAAACAACTACTTGTACTTATGTAAGGATTTGTATTTTACTACTACTAACCTTAACTCTTCGTTGCCAAGTGTAGTTGTGTCTCTTTTGCAGGAATACGAGGACTTGTTTCCTGAGGAAGTACCAAGGGGATTGCCTCCACTAAGAGGCATTGAACATCAGATTGACTTTATCCCAGGTGTTTCCATTCCTAATCGGCCAGCTTATCGGACCAATCCCGAGGAAACTAAGGAGATTCAAAGGCAGGTTGATGATCTTGTCGAGAAGGGGTTTGTGAGAGAAAGCCTCAGTCCATGCTCAGTTCCTGTCATCCTGGTTCCCAAGAAGGATGGAACATGGCGGATGTGTGTTGACTGTCGAGCAATCAACAAGATCACAGTTAAGTATAGACATCCTATCCCTAGACTTGATGATATGCTTGATGAGTTGCATGGTGCCTGTTTGTTTTCCAAAATTGATTTAAAGAATGGCTATTACCAAATTCGCATGAAAGAGGGAGATGAGTGGAAAACGGCTTTTAAAACTAAACATGGTTTATATGAGTGGATGGTAATGCCTTTTGGATTAACAAATGCACCTAGCACATTTATGAGGTTGATGAATCATGTTCTTCGCGCTTTCATTGGAAAGTTTGTTGTTGTCTACTTTGACGATATCTTAGTTTACAGCACGACTTTAAATGAACATGTTCAGCATTTACAAAGTGTGTTTACTGCTTTGCGAGAAAACAAGTTGTATGCAAACTTGAAGAAGTGCACCTTTTGTATGGAATCTGTGGTTTTTCTTGGATTTGTTGTAGGTGCAGATGGGATTGCTATGGATGAAGAAAAGGTGAAGGCGATTAGGGAGTGGCCAACACCTAAGAACGCAAGTGAGGTCAGAAGCTTTCATGGATTAGCAAGTTTTTATAGGAGGTTTGTTAGGGACTTTAGTTCTATCGCTGCTCCTTTAAATGATTTTGTTAAGAAGAATGCTGAGTTTAGGTGGACTAAAGTGCATGAGGATGCTTTCAATGCTTTGAAAGGTAAGTTGACTAATGTACCATTACTTATTCTACCTAATTTTGAGAAGGTCTTTGAGATTGAATGTGATGCTTCTGGGAAGGGTATTGCTGGTGTTTTGATGCAGGAATCCAAACCGATCGCTTATTTTAGCGAAAAACTCAATGGCGCTGCACTAAATTACCCAGTCTATGACAAGGAGTTATATGCTTTGGTGAGAACCTTGCAAACTTGGCAACATTACCTATGGCCTAAGGAGTTCATCATTCATTCCAATCATGAGAGCTTGAAGTTTCTAAAAACTCAAGGTAAGTTGAACAAGAGGCATGCAAAATGGCTGGAATTCATTGAGACATTCCCGTATGTGATTAAATACAAGCAAGGAAAGAGAATGTGGTAGCTGATGCACTTTCTCGAAGGTACTCACTTTTGACTTCTTTGCATACTAGATTGCTTGGATTTGAACTCATTAAGGAATTGTATGAGACTGATGCTGATTTTGGTCAAATTTGGGCTGTTTGTGCTGAGTCTGGATATGCTGACTTTTATAGGCATGATGGGTACTTGTTTAAGAAAGATAGGTTGTGTGTGCCTAAAAGTTCTGTGCGTGAATTGCTTGTGAGGGAAACACATGGGGGTGGTTTAATGGGACACTTTGGTGTTAAAAGGACTTTGGATATTTTGCATGAACACTTTTATTGGCCAAAAATGAAGCATGATGTGCAAACTGTGTGTGACAAGTGCATTACATGTAGAGAGGCTAAATCCAAAGTAATGCCCCATGGAGAATACATTCCATTACCCGTGCCTAATCAACCCTGGACTGACATTTCTATGGATTTTGTATTAGGGTTACCACGGTCTCAAAGTGGAAAAGATAGCATATTTGTTGTTGTTGATAGGTTTAGTAAGATGGCTCACTTCATTGCCTGTTCTAAAACTAATGATGCACAACATATTGCTGATTTGTTCTTCAGAGAGATTGTGCGATTGCATGGCTTGCCTAATTTTATTGTGAGTGATAGGGATGTAAAATTCTTGAGTCATTTTTGGCGTACTTTGTGGAATAGGCTAGGCACTAAGTTGTTGTTCTCTACTGTTGCACATCCTCAAACTGATGGTCAGACCGAAGTAGTCAATAAGACTCTTTCAACCCTGTTGCGTGCTGTGATTCATAAAAATTTGAAACAATGGGAGAACTGTCTACCACATGTAGAATTTGCATATAATAGGACTGTACGTTCCACTACATCCTATTCTCCATTTGAAATTGTGTATGGTTTTAATCCTTTGACTCCACTGGATATTTTGCCTTTGCCTGTTAATGAATTTGTTGACCTTGATGGAAAGAAAAAGGCAGAATTTGTGCGGGAATTGCATGCTCAGGTTCGGGCTAACATTGAGAAGAAAAATGAGCATTATGCTTGCCAGGCCAATAAGGGTCGTGTGAAGGTTGTTTTTCATCCAGGAGATTGGGTGTGGGTGCATCTGAGAAAGGAGCGATTTGCCGAACAGCGAAAGTCTAAGTTGCACCCTAGGGGAGATGGACCATTCCAAGTGTTGGAGCGCATCAATGATAACGCCTACAAGATTGACTTACCAAGTCACTATGGTAACGTAAGCGCAACTTTTAATGTTTCTGATCTTACTCTATATGATGCAGGTGATTCGAGGACGAATCTTTTCGAGGAAGGAGGGAATGATGGGGATCGGCTAGCATCAAGAGTTCAAGAGTCAAAGTCCCCCGACTCGTTACATGGTATTGGAGGTCCAATGACAAGAGCTAGAGCTAGGCGGATGAGAGAAGCTTTGCAAGGATTAGTAATGGAGCTGCAAGAGAAGGAACCGAGCTTTACTAAGGAATCCAAGGGATCATACACGGCCTCCATACACGGGCGTGTATCACGACCGTGTATCCTTACACGGCCCAATAGCACGGCCAGCGGCATAACCGTGTGTCTCAGTAGAATTCTCACAAAAGAATACACGGCCAAAAGGCATGGTCGTGTATGAAACCGTGTATTGTGCTCGTCACATACACAGTGTTATACACGGCTTGGAGGCACGGGTCATGTATGCGACCGTATACCTTGTTCGTCGCCTGCCTAGTGTCATATACAGCTCGGAGACACGGCCGTGTATTACACCGTGTACTACGCTTATCTTATTATTTTCGTTCCGCGTATTTTCCTTTCAAGACATTGTACGAGGAAGTATAAATACCCTTTTGTAAAAAACGCTAGGGTTACGAATTTTACAGATTTGAATACATATTTTGAGGGTTTTCTCTCTCTTTGTTCTTTGCAAAAGAACTCTTTCGATTTCTTCAATCTAAACGCTTGGGGAAATCATCTTGATAACTTAGGTTTCAATCAACAGGTGTGGTTGGGGTCTAGTTCCGTTCACCGCTTGTTCAAGACGATTCTTGGGGATCCGATTTCAAATCACGATCGTCGGGTTCTAGGTTTGATATACCTAGGGTTCGCATCACCACTTTTCCAAGATTAAACCAAACCCTCCAAGTAAAATGAGGCAAAAGAGTAAGTCATTATTGAGTAATAGGTTGGGCCTACTCTTTATTTGTATTTTTAGGAGCCATTGTCAAACTCTTTACTTGATAATAATAATAAATAAAAATAAATAAATAAAATATTTTGTTTAGAGAAGAAAGAGGAAAATTTTCAAAGTTTGCTAGAAAACACTTTGCCACATTATCCTTAAGTTTAGAAGAGCAACTATGTTGAAGATTTTTAGAAAATTTTTAGTTATCATTTGTTCAAAAGTTTTAAGTCATCCTAAACTCTTAACTGCTATTGCAAAAATAAGATTTTCACTTAAGAATTCACTATCAGTTAGTTAGCTCATAATGGGCCACTTTCCTAAACTTTCTTCTTCAAGGTTATAAGTCTAAAGAGACGCTTCCTACTATCAATTAGTTAGCCCATAATGGGACACTTTCCTAAACTTTCTTCTTTAGGGTTGTAAGTCTAAAGAGTCACTTCCCACTATTAGTTAGTTAGCCCACAATGGGGCACCTTCCTAGATATCCTCTCTTAGGGTTGTAAGTCCAAAGAGACGGTTCCCACTGTCAGATAGCCCACAATAGTATACTTCCCTAAACTATCTCTTCTTTAAGGTTGCAAGATTTAAAAGTCGCTTCCCATTATTAGTTAGTTAGCATATAATGGGGCACTTTCCTAAATCTCTTTTTTTAAAGGTTGCTAGTCTAGTGAGATGCTTTCTATCATCAATTAGTTAGCTTATAAGAGCACTTTTCTAGATGATTTCTTTTTAAAGATTGTTAGTCTAGTGAGACGCTTCCCATTATTGATTAGTCAGCTCATAAGAACACTTTTCTAGATGATCTCTCTTTTAAGGTTACTAGTTTAGTGAAACGCTTCCTATCATCGATTAATCAACCCGTAAGAGCACTTTTCTAGAAAATTTCTTCTTCAAGGTTGCTAGTCCTATAAGATGCTTCCTTTATCAGTTAGTTAGCTCAAAAGAGCACATTCCTAAACAATCTCTATTTAAAGTTGTTAGTCTAGTGAGATGCTTCTTATCATCGATTAGTTTGCACATAAGCGCACTTTTCTACATGATCTCTCCCTTAAGGTTGTTAATCCTGTAAGACGCTTCATATTATCAATTAGTTAGCTCAAAATAGCACATTCCTAAACAATCTCTGTTTAATGTTGTTAATCTAATGAGACTCTTCTTATCATTGATTAGTTAGCTCATAAAAACACTTTTCTAGATGATCTCTCCCTCTAGGTTACTAGTCTGGTGAGATGTTTCTTGTCTAAGACCACTCTCCAAAGAGTATTAGTGATCATCCTTTTTTTTGCAACATGGGATTGTTAGCTCACAGAGTGTTTTCCTTACTCAAACTGATAATCAAACAACTCCCTAGTAAAGCCAAGTTCATATAGCCAGCTAACTATAGCATTATCCACTCGGTTTATTAGGCAAAAATGGTGTCTTTGTTATCTTTGTAGTTAAGTTTTTCAAACTTTACTACAAAGAGGGGCAGTTGTAAACACCCCATTTTTGTCCTCTAATCATAATTAATGTTTTTTTTTTTCATTTTTCTTCTATTTTTCATATTAAAAGAATAAATATGACAAAAAATAAAATAAATAGGAATAATACACCAATATTGGAAAATGAAGGTAAAAATAAGAATAAAAGATATTTAGGATTTTTATAAAATTTTAGAACTTCAAAATAATATAAAATTAATAAAAATTGCCATGTTTATATACAATTTGCGTCAAATACAAAATTGAGATTTGGGCCAGCTTAGTTGGCTTGTGTTCTTGCTTGGGACGTGTGTAGGGAGGTGAGGTCAAGGGTTTAAATCCTAGGAAGGCACTTCGTGTCGTTTTGCATTTTTTTTTTCATCGAGCTACCACGTGTTAGCAGCCGATTGGATGACACAAGCACACGTGCCGGTGCGTGCTTGTCTTCTACCTCTGTCCGAGATCAGCATCGACATGAGAAGAACGGAATCTAGCCGTTTTGATTCAAATTTTTACACAAATCCAGCAGATCTTTAACTAAAAGAGGATAAACATCATCAAATTAACATTAATCTTAATAGAAAATCAAAGATTTACACGAATAAAAAAAAAAAAAAAGAGGATGAAGATGGGTCTTAACAACACGTTGGATCTGAGCATATCCTGAGGATTTTCATGAGTCTCTAAATAGGACTCAATGAAAAGAGGAAGCAGAAGCAATCGAAAGGAAAAGAAGTAGAAGAATATACGAGAAAAACCCTCGCTGGAGTTTTTTCTCTCTCTCTCTCTCAAACCCTCACCATAGCCACTCAAATTGTCACCTAGGGTAGTTCTTGAAGAAAACCACCACCACCATTGGATTCCTCACCCTCGAAATCCTTGGAAACACCCCCTAATAGACAAAAACAACTACCGAAAAGCCGTTGTCGAAGAGCTCCAATTGCCATGTACCCGATCTGACCCGACTCGACCCAAATCGTGACCTACATCTAGGTTAGTCAAATTTCTCCATTTTATTTATTTATTTATTTATTTTATTTATTTATTATTAGTAAGAATATATATAAAAATAAAAAAATGATATAATAGAATAGAAAATAAAAAATATATATAAAAATGTATGTTTTTTTAGGAATGTATTAATAGGACCAAGTTTAAAATTTTCTAAAAAAAATAAATATATATGTCTATTATAATTAATAGATAATCAATAAAAATTAGTAAAAAAATAATAAATACTTTTATCACTTAGAAAACTTCTTTTCATGGAATAATTGATTAAAAATAATTGATGTTTTTTTCAAAATTAGAAGTTTTAGTTTTTTTTTTTCAAAATTAAGAAATAAAACCTTAGCTTAAAGATTTCCTTCAATAAATTTAAATGGTAATAAACATAAACCTGGCATGTTTTAGTAATTAAAATTAACTAATCCACTAAAGTTTTATAAAAAAAAAAAAAGCGAACTACGGCCTATTTGATCTCGAATAGCACGTATGTAGGCACCCTTATGTGGCAACACTAAAAAGAATAAAAAAATATTTTCAAATCATTTTTAGTATAAACATTACATCAATTTTTCTAGTATTTTCTTTTTATGCTAAAAAAGATATCATAATATAATTCAGATTTTAGAATAATAAGGTGGTAACTTTAGAGTTTTAATAGGATAGCCTCTGAGTCGAGAATCTCTGGTTTTTCTTTCTTCCTTTTTTTTTTAAAAAAAAGGGAGAGATTTCGTCGACTAGTTGTCTAGATTAGAAATAATCCGCTCAATTAATTCTAATTCAATAATTTTTCCCAACTCTAGTTGGGTGGCGACTTTACATAAATGATAAAATTCCTAATTCAAGTTGAAGATTTATATTAGATGAACATAGGATCTAATATGAATTGAATTAGGGAAATAATATAAATTTTTAAATTTGACTCGACAGACTTTAAGGCAAAATCTAATGAATCCAATTCCGCTTTTGAGGGGAGAAAAAAATTCATTAATTGATATATGCCATAATTTCCTATTAACTACCCTTAAATAATGTTTCCTAGTAGTAAGTACTAAATATCAACTCTCTCTCTCTCTCAAGCGTTAATTTAGTAAATTTCCCACGTACACTAATACACCATGTCCCACCAACCATTAACATACTACCCCTATTTTCTCTCCCTTTCTTCATCCTAATTGGTTTTCAATTCAAATGAGAAAAAAGTATCTTCTTCTCAATATATACTCTCTATGTCTTGAACACACTTTGAAAAATACACCCTTAGTGTGAGTTATCCTAAAGGTTGAAAGATGTGGAAGGTGTAGCGAGTAGGATTTATGCCCTTGATTAGGTTGTGTGTGAAATGTTGGACACATAATGACAACAACAGTGATTCTACGAGGTTTTGGTAAGTGTGAATGCAGTTATAGCAAGTATGTCGATATTGTTAAGCCGACGCAAGGTTAGAGTGGGGTAATGAGTCTTGATACTACTCACAAGTACCTTGAAAGAACCTTCTCTCATGCCAAGCACTCCCTAATGCAGAAACTCTTTCTCTCCCTATTTATTTTCAATACAATAGAAACCTTCCAAAAACTTCTCCTTACCTTCAAATCCATCTCACTCTAACTAAGAATAAGAAGAAATGAAGAAGTAAATGATGATGAAACAAAGAACAAGTTTCTTCTCTCTATTGTTTTTTTTTTTTTTTTCACTCTTGTATTCGAATGATGGTTATTTTCATTGAAAGTTCTCTAATATTTCTTCAATTTTTAAATAAAAATATATGCTTGCATTTTGCAAACTGTCCATTTTTTCCTTTATTACAAAAGTTCCACAAAGAGCTTTCTTAAAGGGTATTGTGAAACAATTTTTATTGAAATCAGGCTTCCATTGACGAAGATTTTATTTGACAAGACAATCACATTCTTCCTCCCACTAGATTTTTAGGGCTACCAATCGTAATAGAAATTTAAGTATTTTCTTTTTGTTGATTAGATTGGAATTATCCATGGCGTTAGGGTTTCCTTAAGATGGAGTTCTTTTTTGTATTAATTTATCTTATTTACATCTAAAGCTTGTGATTATTAGGTTTGACATAGGAGGGTGCAGTAACATAATTTTACTTAAATTGGTAGGGTGTGATCTATATTTAATTGGTTAGAACTATATGAACCATTTAAGTAGGCACAGAATTTGCCAAAGCATGTGCCTCTATCGTAATATTAATGCCCTTAGGGAGGAGACCGACTAAGAAGGAGGTTTGCATCCTACTAAAAGGAAGAAGGTGAGGAGGAGGAGAGAGAGGGACTTGGAGATAGATAGAGAGAGAGATTTTTTTTTGCTGTTTTCTTTGTTATGTGTTATCTAATATTTACTAGGTATAAGTTTTTTAGAAGTTTGTCAGCACTAGCTAAAAAAAAGGAGAGGGAAAAATTTTTAATGAACAAAAGATATATTTGTATTCATCTTCTCTCTCTCAATTGTATTTATATTCATGTTGCATTTAAATTAGTAAATGAACCCTACTAAAATAGGGTTTAGAAGAGGCAAAGTTTACTTTCATATATTGATAAATAATAATAGATATCAATCAATTAATTTGATATGATTTCATGCATTATAAGTTTAAATATCTACTTTTTGAGAAAAGAAAAATTAGAGGAAACAAAAGAATTTTGTTAAGCCATGGTGTTGTCTTTTTTTTTTCTTTTTCCAAACTTATGACATCACATGATTTTATCTTCAAATTATCCATTAAGCAAAGAGCCAATCTCTCATAAATTTATTTGGTGAATAACCTCTAATTGGCTTTTTAATGCTTATAGTTGAATAGAAAAATTTAAGGTATCGCTTTATTTACTGTTCTTGGCATTTTATCTTTTCAAAAAAAATTCCTAAGAGCAAAAAAAAATATCAATAATATTTAAATTTCTTTTGTTAGTTATATCAAGAGAAGTGAAGAAGTGAAAACATCTATCAAATGAGGATCTCATTTGTTAGTAGATCTATGAATGGGCAAATAAGATGATGTTTAGAATTAAAAGTATTGATTTTTCTTTTTCATTTCTTTTTTGGTCTTTTGCTAATATGAAATTGAAAATGATTACCTTTTTTTCCATAATGTTTGTTATTTATTATTGTGGAGAAAGTTGCCATCTATATAATATAAATGTTATAGATGATCACATTTTTAATTTTCTTAGTTTATCCATCTCTACACATTTTGTGGGTGATTTTAATGTAGTTATCCTTTAATGGTTTCCTTGCAATTCCATGACTAAACTTGCCTAATGAGTATAACAAGCGATTGTCAAATCCCACAATCTAATCCTTTCACCATTTAGCTATTCAGTTCTTTAAACCAATATTTTACATTTTTTTTCTTTTTTACTTTTTGGTTGCTATCATAGTTTAGATGGGGTTAAACCTCATCCCAATATATATATTCTATCTATATTATTGAAATATAAATGACTTATTTGGTATCATATATTTGTTAAAGATCTTATTTTTATTCCTCTCAATCATAAAACAACTAAGAACAGCTATAATGGTAAACTAGCTCTTTTTCCCATTAACCTACTAGCCACTCTAATCTATTGGTTTTATTTAACAATTGCACTCTTTTTCACTCTTAATTTTAAACTTTAAACATTCCAGTCTTTTTGTTTTCCTTTTTCTTACAAGAATCCTATCTACTTAATAAAATAATTATACATTAAACAATATAAGAAAATATGTTTCTTAGCACACACATTACGGATGCGAGTGCATGTGCAAGATACACTATAAATATACTAAAAAATTAAGCGTAACAAAGTAAGATGTTTCTATTTAAAGTGACGTTACTTACTAATTAAGTCATTAAATGTATTTCAAAATGTATGTACAAATTCCCTTAATTAATATATGTATTTTACATTAATTTTGTAAGCAAATGGTCACTTTTTTAATGAAGCAAATTTTTTGACATTAACATATTTTCTAAACTATTAATGTACTTCCCTTTTTTTATTGTATCAATTTTTTATATAATTCGGCTTAGTTATTTTGTATGGAGATGAGCCTTTGTTTCTCACTATTATGGATACAAAAATAATGAAAAATTGAATTTAATCATGAACCAGTCCAATCAAAATGATTATTTCACTTAATGTTTCTTACACATGCATCACAAGTGCACCATTCACCAATATCTAAAGTATTAAAATGGATAGACTAGGTTTCGATGTCTTTAGTTAATTTCATAATTTTATTAGTTGTGATTTTTTAGATACTATCCTTTTACATTTTCATTTAGTTTGAAACAGATTAATTTACTAGGTAGTAATTACACCTTCCATTTTAGAGACAGTTTTGTAAATTTTATTATTCTTTCCATACATAGTTTTAACTTAAGAAACTAAAACATCAAACTCGTATTCCAAATAAAATCAAACCTTTATCCACAATTCCAATTATGTGATAATTTTCTCAACTTTTTTTCCATCTAGTGAGGGTATTATTGGCTTCTTAATATAAACATTTGAGAAAATAAATCAACGCTTACTGTCGAGGATTTTCTTCTCCTCCCCCTAAGATTGATCAAAATTGTGATTGAAAATAAAGTCACAATCTAAAAATCTCTAACACAATAGTGAAACTTCAATCATGGTTTTTGAGAAGTGTGAGTATTTATATTCATTCATTTCTTTTGAACTTTTGTACGTAAAAATGATGGTCTATCATATATGATTCACTATGGGATAAATGAGTAGTAGGGATGCAAATGAGTCCAGCTATTCATAAGCTACTTAAGCTTGGCTCGACTTGAGCTCAATTAGTAAATGAGCTAAGCTTAAGTTCAAAATAAAACTCATTTATTTAAATGAGCCAAACTCAAGCTTTTATTTAGACTTGTGAGCTAACTCGAGAG
Organism: Laguncularia racemosa; assembly: GCA_037954665.1. NCBI lineage: Eukaryota > Viridiplantae > Streptophyta > Magnoliopsida > Myrtales > Combretaceae > Laguncularia > Laguncularia racemosa. The sequence continues at coordinate 425,915 of JBBMOL010000353.1, read as the reverse complement.
CAAGCTTGTTCATATTGTTCATGAGTTAGCTCATGAGCTTATGAGCAAACTTGATTAGATTCTTAATGAGTTAGCTCGTAAGTAACCTTATGAGTAGACTTACAAATAGGTTGATAAGTAGGCTCTTGTTATATTATTAACAAGTCATTTTGTTAACAAACTTGAGAGTAGACTCTCATTTATATTGTTAACAAATCAACTCACGAATATGCTCATGAGTAGACTTTCGTTTGTATTATTAATAAGTAGTATTGCAAACAGGCTCATAAGTAGACTTGTTTATTTAAACAAACTTTAACTCAAGCTCATCTATTTAAATGAGCTCAAGGTTATTCTCATTTAGCTAAACAAGCTTAGGCTCATTGATCTAAATGAGCCAAGCTCGAGCTTCGAATTCTTTAACAAGCTTAAGTTCAAGCCTATAATTTTCAAGTTTGGTAAAAGCTTGGCTTGGCCTAAGCTTGATAATTTTTCTAACAAACTGAACTTGAGCTTTAAAAAGCTTAACTCAACTTAACTCATTTGTAGCCTTAATGAGTACTAAAAAGTTGTTAAAATCTTTTTGTTGCAATTAAAGACATGTGCCAATAGTGATAATATGCACTAGCTTTATGATCGATTTTTTTTCCTTGATTGGAGATCAAACATTTCTTCAAGTTTATGTATTTATTAGGTTTACGAGGGATAAGCATTTCAAATTTGAGGGGGATTTTGATATCTTTTATTTGGAAGATATCAATTTATCATTTGTTTTTCTATATGGATATCCACAATTTACCCGAGCTATTTTTTTCTTTTTTGTATAGAGATGACAATCTCAAAAAGGAGCTTAAAAATGGTCAATGAAGCACTACAGTAGTGATCAAGTTCATTGCTTTTTTTAGCTAAATTATCATGGTCATTAGTTGAAGAGCATTAAGGTTATTCATTAAATTGACTCAAAATGACTCGAGAGCCAAATCGAACTACTAATTGCAGTTCTTCTATAATTTAATTAAGAAAGAATGTAAACAACTCATAATTCGGTTTAGGGGTCAAACTAAATTAAACCATTTAAACTCAAGCCAAACCACTTCTTGCTTAAAAATAAGCAGCTTTGTTGAATTATTTGTATTTCATTCATTTTCATATAACCTAACTTGTTTGAATATTTGAAATGAAGTTGGGAGCATAAATTAAAATTAAATTCTTGAAGTTAAATAAGAAACATAGAAGTTAGATGAGATATAAGACATTTTCTCAATAATTGTTTGAATTTTAGTATTTTATTTACAAAGTTAGATATTTATCTTGTAGTATCTTTATGGTAAATAAAACCTTTGATTATGAGTTTTATGATCAACTATTAATATTATGTACTGGGTTATTATTTGGCATTGTATTAGGAAACAAAGAATAACAAGCAAGCTAAATCAATCCAGATCACACTTGAAGCAGTTTAATTCAAAATCCAAAACCATTAAAAGTGGTTTAGTTTAATAGGGGTCTAAAACAAACCGTTTAAAATGTGATTTAGTTTGGTTCGATTTAATCACTAAATCGAACTAAACCGAATTGAAACATGAATACCTCTTAAAAATATGATATTGTAGATGACTAGATTTGAAATAAGATATCTATCTATAACATTAAAGTGGAAGCTTCTTTTTTTGGTGTCTTAGAACTTTTATGATTATAATTTTACAAAACAAACCCTTATATACAATTTTTCAAACAAATTATCATTATGAATGAGGATGATAATGTCAATTCATTCAATTTCTCACTCCTCTTCTCCGTCCACCACAATCATGTTGTTGCAAATCCGATGGGTCGTTATCCGATCGTATCAAATTATAAATTTATAAACCTAAAGAAATCTAACGACCTAGCTAGGCAAGTGCACCTATCTAATGTAGTATAGATTACAATGGGTGTCGTCCTTAAGGATCTTAGAAACAAGTACTAATATTACTATTTTTCTACTATCAAGTCTAAATTTTAATGTGAGATTAATAAATTAAATTACTAATTAACTAATCTAATGACCTTAAGATTAATTATAATCATTTTAATAAATGAATTCAATTACAAAGTCATACCATTCATCTTGATCCACTCTAAACTCTAACTTTCTTATAATAAGGTATTGACTAATTAATTTTTTATGCTTTGCACTACAAGAATTTTCAATTAAACCAATTACTCCCCTGAGTTAATTAATTAATAACCTTATACAAAATAATGGAGACCTCTCCCTCACTATCGCCTTATAAGATTTCATTAAGCTCACAATTCCTAATTAAAGACTAAATCTTTATGCAGAAAATTGAAGTCTTCCTACCTTTAGGTAAAACATGCAATCCTTTTATTCATGAAGATCTATCTAGCAAGAATCATACATGTAATTAATTCACATACATAAATTAATTACACAATAGCAAAAACACATGAATAGATATAAATACATAAACTTTTAATTAATCAATAAGTAATTCAATCACATGTTTAGAGTTTCACAAGATGCAAGGCATATAAATCTACTCATCCATGGAATCTATAGTAATCACAAGAAATCAAGAGAAGTAATAATGATTCATGATGACAAGAATAAACTCCCGTAATCATTTTGTGATTTCCGATGATAGTCCAGCGATTTTGCTTTCCAAATGTGTGATTTTACTCTCTTAGGGTTTTTAGAGTGGCTATGAGAGAAAATAAACTCTAATCCCAAAATTTCATAACGAAGCGAATACTTATAGTCTAGGAATTTTTGTTGCATGCACGGCCTAGTGCACACCTATACTCAGGGCTGTGCGCTCTAGAAAAACATAAAATTTTGACTTTCCAACTTCTGCATGACCGTGTTCAAGGTCATGCACTCCGAGATTCCTATAGTTTCTTCTCTAAGCATAGTTCTTACTTTAGCACAACTCTTTGCACTACTTGTGCAGCGACCATGGCACAATTGCATGATACATTCTGATCACTTTTTGCTCCCTAGCACTAGCATCAACATGGTCATGTTAAAGGTTGTGCACACGTGAAAATCACCTTTTCTCATATTTTTCCAAATTTCGCTTCGTTTTCGCTTGAATCTTCTTTAAATCTTTAATTTGCACTCTTTAACCCCTGAAATCAAATATTAAGTACTTGAGTATCTTTTTCTTAATAAATTCACACAAAATTCATATTGAATAAGCACTATAATTAATTTTCTTTTAACACTTATCAAACTTCCCCACACTTAACCGTTTACTTGTCCTCAATCAAACAAAATAAGAACAAGAGAAAAACTTTATCATAAATTATACTCACTATAATCTTTAAATCACAAGCATCATTCTTTACTCAATTAATTCTTAGTAACTCGTTAGTGCCTATTGCTCAAACCTACCATAATTGTATATGTATTTGGCATACAGTAGTTAGACCTTTCAAATTAATCTAAGCAAGATAAACCAGTATCCTCACTATTTAGAAACCACCTTTAAAATTACAAAGGAAATAACAAATCAAAGAAAATCCAAGTTGCTCAGTTGCATTTCACCACTTACTAAAAAGTATATAAACCATTCAATTTTTTTGCAAAGCACAACAAGAAGTGAAAGTATATGGCATCTATTATTCCTCTGGATTATTTTCCTTTTTCTTTTAATTCTCTTTACAAGTTTTTTTTTTATATACAATTAAATAGAACCAAGTAACCCATGTAGCGAGCTTTCAATCAATGATCTTAGGTTCATCACCCAAGTTAATAGACGTTATTCCCTTAATGAAGGGCGTCCTTACAGGCTTATTTACTCAAGTTACAAGACTCGATGAATTTGTCTTTTTGATATCCCTTAAAGTTACAGTAATTTCATCGGTCAGTTGATCTTAGGATAGACGACCTTAGGTGACCAAGTTTTAAAGGGGCCCCATCGAACCTTCCTTACCTTAACACATAGGGATTCAATATTAACATTTATTATTTTCAAATAGACCATTTCAAGAAAAATTACTAAGTTAAAAATTTCACATACAATTTTCACAAAAAGCTTGAAAGAGCTTTCAAAATGATTGAATATTAAATATACTAGCTAGTTAACTTAAAAAACATAACTAATTCACTTGAAATTAAGGATTTCCATTTACTTCATAACTCTAAATTCAGCTATTAAATAGTAAATAGATTTATCTCACTTGGATTTTATCCTAAAACTCTGACTAAGTATACTAAGCCCAACAATAGGTAAGTAAGGCACATAAAGTCACTACTTTTACATGTGTGTATACAAGAATGCTATGTCTAAATTTTAATGAGTATAATTTCAATGTTTTTACTTTTCACTAATAGACAATCAAGATTAAAGTTCAATTGCAAACTTTGGGAAAATTGGATAAAAAAAAAACCTAAGATACATAAATAATTCAGAACCTAATTTCTTCTATCTTTATGTCCCTTCCCTATACTTATATAAGACATTGTCTCCAATGTCTTTCCAAAGTAAGCACACAAAGAAAAGAGATAAAAGAAAAATTAAGAAATAAAAGAAAAAGGATACTAAGGACTTCCTTGATTTTCAGCATGTTTAAATTTGAATTCTAGCAAAGCAAAAGTCAAGCATCATCAAACCTAAAAAAAAAAAGAAAGAAAACACCAAACTAAAAAATTCAAAGTTAATCTATACTAGTTAAGAGAATAATCATTCAACCAAGTCAAATATAGAGTCTTACTAGAAGAGAGCTCAATTAAGTACAAATTAGAAGTATAAAGAACTAAAATAGTTTGAATAAAAGAAAAGAAATATAGAAGTTGAAAATGTAAAGTAACATAATGGCTAGTGCTTAATCTTCATCTTCGCTACTATGTTCAAGGTCTATGGCTGCTATATCATCTCTCTCATCATCATTGTCGTCCTCATCCTCTTCTTCGATATCGGCACCCTCATCATTTTCTTCTTCAGAACTAAAGGACTCAACTATAACTAGGTCCTTTCCCTTTCTCCTAGATAGTGTAGTAATATCTTCATGTGGTGAAGTGGAGTCGGGAGAGGAATCATACATGGGGAGATCACTTGGTAGTAGGGAGAAATAACCAACTAGTCGTCCAAGAAATGCCCATACTACGCTGCAAAAGCATTTGTTTTTCTTCCTTTCCTTCTTGTTCAGCTCCCTCTCTTCTTAGAATTATCTTTTTAAGCTTTAGAGTTCATCTTTGAGAGGGTGGGCATTTTAAGTTGACACAGCACCAGAAGTATAAGTTCCTTTTATTGGCGTTGAATACTTTGACAGAGTGGGGATGCCAAGTAACTTGACTAACCCCCATAGCTGAAATGGGCCATCCGAAATTTTCGTTGCAAGGGTACCCACTTTCCCCAGATTGGGAACTCGAAAGATGTTGTATCCTTTTAAAACTTTAGTTATATAGCTCCACAATATATCCCCTTTGCCCAAGGATCAATTGTCATGCCCCAAAGGGGGGCTTAGAAGTTTCTACTAAAAGCTATCATGGCACGTGTGCACCTGTTACATAGTAACCGTCTTACGAGTCAGAGATCATATGACTCTAAATAGTTAATTACATTTATGACTAATTATATTACAATAAAAATATAACTATGGATTCTGTACCCCACGGTCAACCATGATCACAGAGAGTCGGTATCCTCTACCAACTAGTAAAATGGAATAAAACCTTACATCAGGGCCCTAAGATAACATTTTATTTAGAAAGCTTATCGATCAATTTCTTACTTTATCATTATAAGCTTCCAAAAACACTTGACATTTCACTCCTCCTCCCATCCCAAGTTTTTATGACTTTTACTTACAAAAAAATATATAGAGGGGTAAACACACTATGGCTCAGTGAATGGGAGTACAATACTCTCAATGCTACATACGTATAAGCAATTTCAATCAAGTTACCAACCATATACTATACATGAGTAGTCACATGAATGCAACAGTTCACATGATCTTCTGATAACTAACGTGAAGTCTAGAGTTTATGCCCCCCTTGACCTTGGGTTAGGGATTCCGAAGCCACCATCAATGCCTATGTCTCACAACCTAGTTTAATTTTTCCATCACCTTGATAATTATAATATATTCATTTTAACACCGAACGCTCCCATGCATTTGCATCAATTGGAGCAACACCCTCAAAGACACTCCGGACTAAGAACCAACAAGGCACGAATAATCCCCTAATCCAGTAGTTCGCTCAGGACGGTTCAGTAATATCACAATTACTTCCAGATGCCTTGTGACAGTGATGGCCTTCAAATTTATGCAATGTCTCGCGTAATGCATGTCTCATTTTATTTAAATCTCATCCTTTAATTATTCGATTCAAGGTGATCAATCAATATATAATAACAACCAATCCACATAAGAAAAATAAAGCAATTCCATTGGTCATTCTACAACAAGCATAAAAAAATATATCAATCCAAATCTCACAATCAAACCCATTACATTTCTACTGCACTTAAATCTTTTCCCATTTGCGTATACATGCATCTCATATATGAATCCAATACCTACATCGTTCACATTTTCCAACACATACTCCTTTCCATCAATACATATATATATCGATACACATACATATGTATGTATGAACGCGTACATACATATACAACATATACCCCTATACATAAACACACGTATAACCACGCGCATACATATACATTTACATGTACATACACATATACATATCCACACCTTTAATATACAAGTACAGATATACAAACATATCAATCTCTACACATATGATAAGTGTTAGAAGACTTTTAATTCTAGTGCTTATTAGTTTTGATTTTATATGGATTTTATGTGATTTGTTGAAGAAAGAGTACTTATATAATTAAATTCTAATTTCAGGTTTCAATGCAGAAAAAAAGAAAGGTTTAAGGATGATATGAACAAAAGATGAGGTGAAATTTGGCGAAAAATGAAGAAAGTTGAAATTTCAGTTCAGCATAACCTTCAACACAGCCTGTGCTAAAGCCAATGTTGAGTAAGAATTGAAGAAGAGGGTACTTATATAATTAAATTCTAATTTCAGGTTTCAATGGAGACAAAAGAAAGGTTTAAGCATGATATGAGCAAAAGACAAGGTGAAATTTGGCAAAAAATGAAGAAAGTTGAAATTTCAGTTCAGCATAATGCGCTAAAGCCAATGTTAAGTAAAAATTGAAGAAGAAGGCACTTATATAATTAAATTCTAATTTTAGGTTTCAATGGAGACAAAAAAAAAGGTTTAAGGATGATATGAGCAAAAGACGAGGTGAAATTTGGCAAAAAATAAAGAAAGTTGAAATTTCAGTTCAACACAACCTTCAGCACAGCCTATGTTGGAGCCAGTTCTGAGTAAAAAAAATGGTCAGAAGCAAGAAAAATTTCGGCCCTGCCTTGAGCACGACTGTGCTAAAGCCTGTTAAACTGGTCATTGAGAATAACGTGTTTCGAAGTCAGCACGGCCTCAAGCATAGCCATGCTTAACCCTGTTTTTGCAAAACTATAAATAAATGCTTACTCCCACTCACTTTTATACATACTTGTACCTCATACGCATACATACATATACACATGTATGTACGGACACATACACACATATACAACACATGCTTCCACACCCGAAAAGCATCCATGTTCACGCACATATACGTACATCCACTTGTACATACACATATACATATCTACACCTTCAATATACAAATACTCACATACAAACGTATCATGATCGAATATGGCATATCAAAATCAATCACAACATTGTAGCACATTATGGAGTTTCCCACTCACCTAGGTCTCGTTTTCATGGCTATTTGTAGTAGTCTGCAGGTATATTTATAGGATAATTTTTCTTCACCTAAAAATTTAAGAAAATACATCATTACACTTTGTTCATAATCTAGATCATCATATCTAGCATGATTCTACTTATTTCATCGATTTTCTAGGCTAAATATTATTTTTAATGATTATTCCTAAAATACGAAAAATATCTCCGTTTCATGCAAAGTTGGTTTTGTTGAGTTGCTCTTATCTCAAGGATCACATTGATAGTCTCGATTCGTGATTTGGAGGTCATATGTGAAAATTGCAAATTTTTTTCTAAAATTTTCTTCTCCTTCTTCCTCTCTTCTCTCCTCACATTCTCTCTTTTTCTATTGCTTTTTCTTTCAACTTCTAGCATGTTCTCCTCCTTCTTGATGCACAATACACTTTATATAGTCATTGTGCATCCTGCCGATGTACTTTTATTTTTTACTTATTTATTTTGTCCTTATCCATTAATATATTAATAATTAAAAACTTGAAATTCAAGTGTTTCATTATGTATTTTTACATTTAGGAAATTTGACTATTACAATTATAATTATCCATTCAAAATTTTTATTTGAAATTTTGAATTTGTAATTTCCTATAAATTTTTCTTATTAACCTAATATAGTTTCTAATTTAAGTTTTAAAGAATATATATTCTTTATTTTAAGTTTTCATGATTTATAATTGATTCTCATAGTATTTTTCCAATGTTATATATTACAAATTTTGCGGATTTTACATCTACATATATATTTATATATTAGATTTTATTTTATAATTATTTACATTTTAATATTTGATGCACGCATGATGTTATTTTTAAATATTATAATTTTAGTATTTTATTACGAAACTTTACATCTAAGCTAATTTGATTATTCCAAACATAAATATTTACTCTAAATTTTCATTTAAAATTCCTAAATCTATAATTTCAATTAATTTCATTATTTAACTTAATTTTGTTCATGATTTATGTTTCAATGAATTTATTCTTTTAATTTAAATTGCAAGAACTAAAATTATGACTTACAATTATTTTTATTTATATTTTTATTTATTTGTTTATATAGCTATATACAGATATTTTTTTATTACTTCGTTTCTTAAATTTATTTAGTAATATATTTCATATAATTTGAAATTTTACGCTTATTATCCTTTTTCCTTTGCATACAATTATTCTTTCTAATTATTTTAAATATCTATTTCTTATTGTTTGTTATACTTATCAAACGAATCTCATGTCTTTCTCATTTTTCTATTTTAAAAACTATTATTATTTATTATAAGTTTTCGGTTATTCGTAAATTATTATAATAATATTAATGTATCATGATATTTTAAATTTTTCTTCATAATTTTCTCAAAATTTTTAATATTGCAAAATTATCATTCTTGCTATCTCGACCTAGAAGTATCTTTTATTCCACTTATTTTCTTTAATTTTTATATATTTTTCAAAAATTTCAAGACATTACATCAATGGCCTACCTATATAAGAACTTAGCAACTTGAACTCCTATATTGATTTGAAATTGGTTAGTCATACTATAAAGATGAAAATTTTCAAAGTTGTTTACCACCCCATGACTACTCTTTCTTCCTCCATTGGTGTGTGACAAGAGGTGGTGGACCACTTTCAAATCACTCTTCCAAATGGATGCTTTGGACTTTAAAGGGTGATAACCGATTTCCGTTTCACAAAGTTGTTCCCAATATCTTTGAGTGGACATGTCTTCCGGCCAAGATGTGGGCAATCTTTAGAAACCTGCTATGTTTACTTCAAATGCAATGTACAGGCCCAAATAATGCCCAAACTAGAATGTTAGCAATGTATGTTTTCGTCCATAAACCTGAAAATTTAGACAGTGACATTCAAGTTGTAAGGTGGAGAGAAACTCAAGTGTGACCTCTCTATAAGCCGGCTCTTGAATTTCAAAGAAGGCAGCCTACGACCCAACACTAATGATTTCTCAAATACATTCTTCAATGTCGTAGGCCCAAAGTATTCTCTAGTTAAGGTATTCGTTGTTTCTAAAGGTCAAGGACTCTAGTGCGTCGTTCTTTACTCCAATCTTCATTAGATTATTTTAAAGGTGCTTCATGCACAACGTCTCGTTGTGATGGGGTTCTCTACCACTTGTGAGAGCTGGAAGCTGGTTCTTGTGGTTGTTGGAATGTGGAGGTGTTCTATGATCTCTTCTTTATTGCTACCCTTTTTATCCCCATCTACATAAAAGAAGTATAATAGAGTTTAAGATCAAAGGGTATCCAAATTGAATTCCATAACTTAATTGAATTGTAAAATAGCACATAATGATGCACAATATCTATAAAAGAGTTGTATAAGCAAAGAGTAATGAAATAGGCATCAATACTTAACGAGAAAAATCATAAGGTAGTTTGTAACAGGCAACATAGTCGTCTACACAGCCGTGCAACAGGTGGGGCAAGATTAAGAACAGGTAAAAATTCAAATCAACATGAGCACGGGAATTTGGTCATGCAGAAGGTTATGTTGAAGTGTGAAGACAATAGGAGGTTAAAAACCATAGCAAAACTCCATAAATTTCTACTCTAGTTCTTAGAAATTCAATAACCCCCAATTTCAAATGCTTAAGAACCTTAGATTGGTAAAATACACACTACAACTCAAAATTAATGGAGCTATTGAAATCAAATGACTTCAACAACAATAAATCTCACATTGATGAGAAAAGCCTAGAAAGTTATGAAATCGTAAGAAAAAAATTCATGATAAACCCTAAGTGTGAAACAAGATCTTATGTGTACTGTAGAGTGTCCAAAAATTTCATAGCAGCATAAAGGGATGGAAAAATGATATATGTAGCACAATGATATACTTAGTATGCAACCACCACTACCTCATACTTGCCTACGCGCAAAATCACATTCACATATGTGATGGGAATCAAACCTATGGTTCCAACAATTAAGAGACCAAATTGGATACATGAGCCTAGATATCCACATGTTGTCTTATTTATCTAATAATAATTTATCTTTGCATTATAGCAGGTAAATTTATCAGTTTTTATAAGATGGCGGATAAAATTCAATAAGGATCAATTATGGGTCATTAATGGACTTATATCAACTGGTCTACACGTGTTCCATTGAAGTGAAGAACCGTCCATTTTGAGGGCTTATTTGTAATTGTATTTTGTTATTTTTACCCTAATTGGACCAAGTATAAATACTTGTTAAGTAGGTTTTAGAGAGGACTTTTGAACTTGAGAAAATCTGCTTTCTTTTTTCGTAAGGGGAGTTCCATCTTCATGCAATACACTCTTATCAATTTCAATTGAAATTGTGGCGAGTTAGCTTAAGGAGTATTGTGAGTCATATCAATTCTTCTTAAGTTGCTTCCAATTATATCTAGTGCATCATATCTAGTTGTAATTGGTTGTGTTACTTTGTTTTTGTTTAGGTGAATTAGGGTTCTAAATTTCATATTTGATTCAATTCCAATTTAAGTGGAATTCGGTTCATTTTAGTATTATCATTTACATATTATGCAATTGCAATTGATCCTCATCATAATTTGGCAATAGATCAATTTCATTCACGCAATTTAAGGTTCACATGATTGTTGGTGTCACGTCATTTTGTGGGTTTTGGTTAAGTTGATTCTTCAATTGGCTTGGTGTTCTTGTAATTGGATTATAGAGTACATTAATATGTCAGGAAAAAAAAAACATGCAAAGCATAGATTAAAAATGCAGATTATAATGGTTAAGTCTGACATGTTCATCGAAACAAAAAGAAGAACTTAGTCGGATGTTTAATCTAGAGGATCGAAGATGGAGTAGAATGCGAGCCGAATTGTGTGAAGTGTAAAGACGGAGTTTCGTGAGGGGGGTATAAGGGAAAAGTGTATGAAAGGGAAGAAAAATGAGAGAGCATGTGGGAGATGCGGAAAAAAAAAATGGATTTATATATGGGTACTCTACATGGGCTTAGGCTCGGCCATGCTCGAGGCTGTGTAAAGTGCAAAAAAGTGGTGTGAGGTTATCCCACTAGGACACCATAATGCACTACCTTCTGCATGGCCACGCTTAGGGCCATGCAGGGTGCCAAAAATTGATCCAAGGCTCTTACTAGGAGGGCACGAAGTGCCCTAGCTCTTATACATCCATACTTGGGGTAATGCAGGGTGCCAAAAAGTGCCTAAAAGCTTCTCTTAAGGTGTGCGCATCCTTGAGCACTTATGCAGGTGATGGAAGATTGTACAGAATTCTAATCCTATTTGTTAAAGCTACTGGATCCACAAGTTAGTTATAAAGCACCTTTTAAATACCCCATTTTTGCCCCTAACAATCAATAATAATCAATTTTCAATTTTTTTTCATTCTTTTTCATTTTTTCTTCTAATTTAGCAAAAATAGGAAAAATATTCAAAAAAATAAAATAAATAGGAAAAATACATCAATTTTGGAAAATAATTGTAGAAATAGTAATAAAAGGGGTTAAATGATTTTTACAAATTTTTGGAATTTTAAAAAAACAAAAATAATAAAAATCTCATTGCATATATGCAAATTTCGAAAAAAAAAAAAAAAAAAAAAAAAAAGAAGAGTAAGTAGGCTAACCTAGCTGGTCCGGACCACAGCCTTATGCGCAGAGGGGGAGGGCTCGGTCATGGGTTCGAAACGCGTTGGAGGTAGATTCCGCATTTTGCAATTTTTTTTCCTCGCCTAGGACACGTGTCAGCAGCTAATTGGCTAACATGAACGCACGTGCCGAGCGCGTAACCTTCTTCTTCCTTCGTCTAAGATCATCGCTAGCGGGGAAAAAATCGCATTTTTTTTTCCATTTTGATTCGATTTTTTACATAAATCCAATAGATCTTTAACTAAAATAGGATAAACATCATCCAATTAGAATCAAATCGCAACAAATTGATGGATTTGCACAAATCGGAGGAAGGTTTTAACCGTAAATCCGATTCATCTCAACTGGAGGAAATCCGAGCTTATCCAGCTCGATTCCTTACGGCTATAAATGGAGAATGAAGGCAGCAAGCAGAACCACAGATCAGAAGTGAGAAAAAGAGAGAAATCGAAGCTTCGCCGGAGTTCCCCAAGCCGCGACTGCTGATTAAGCCTCGAACCACCACCAAGAGGCGTTTTTAGAGCAATCTACCACCACGGTTAAGCTCCTCACCCCTGAAAACCTAGGAAATGACTCCTCAATCTCCTCAAAAGGCCATCAGAATGCCGTCAACAAACATCTCCAATCGCCGTGACCATCAACCCGATCCGACCTGACCTATGCACCGACCCAGATCTAAGTAAGTCGGATTTTTCGATTTTTTTATATTTTTATTATTTATTTATTTATCGAATTTATTTATTTATTTATTTATTATTTATAATTCAAAAAATGGAAAATATTAGAATTTAGATTTTTTTTTTAGGATTTAATTTAGGGTGAATAATAGAAAATAAAAAAATAATGATAAAAATAAAAAATAATAAAATAATAAAAAAAATAAATAAATAATGAAGATATATTAGAAAAAATGATAAAATTTAGATTTTTAGTTTATGGTAGATAAATAATATAAGAGAAAAATTTTTAATAGAAATTAGTAAAAGTTAATAAAAAATTAATAAAAATTAGAAAAAATTAATAAAAATTAATTAATTAATAAAAATTTATAATAATAGAGGTAAGTTGAAAAATAGGAAAATAAATTCTCATCACTTAGAAAATTGTTTTTATAATAATAAATCCAAAATTGGTTTTTTCCTTTAAATTATTATTTTTCAAAAAATCAAATAATCAAGATTAGGCTTAGATTTTTCCAGAAAAATACTAAAATGATAAGAATGTAAACCAAAAGTAATTTTATAATTAAAATTCACAAACACATTAAAGTTTTTCAAGAAAAGCGAACTATAGCCCATTTGATCCTGAATAGCAAGTATGTAGGCACCCGTTTGGGCAACTTTAAAAAGAATAAAAAATCATTTTCTTAGAATAAATTACTCAAAAACACAACAAAAAGACAACGAAAATAAAATAAAAAACATTTGGATAAGGTTTAGATTTCAGGAGAATAGGGTGGTAACCTTAAGGTTTTAATAGGTTCGCTTCCGAACCCAGAAACTCTGGTTTTCCATTTCCTCTTTCACAAAAAACGAAAAGAGGAAATCTCGCTAACTAGTGGTCTAAATTAAGATTAATCCGCTTAATTAGTCCTAATTCAATCTTTCCTAACCACAGTTGGGTGGCGACTCCAAAATAAAATGAAATTCCTAACTCAAGTCAAAGGTCTACATTAGATGAGCATAGAGTCTAGTATATATTGGATTAGGAATGGAAAATAAAAAATTAGACTCGACAGGATGACAACTCCACTAGGGACTTGCTCTCTAGTAGGCTAGCCACTTGAATCTCTTCAAATTGCTTTTTCAATAAATGTCTTTTTTGGCTTGTTACACTGTTACTGACCTTTCAAGGATTTAATTAGATTTAGGGTTCGGTTATTCACTTTTATTGTTGAGTCTGCATGCATGTAAATTGTGTGAGTAGATACGGTCAAACCAGGACCGTCTTAGGAACCTAAGATGAGGGGCCATTGTGTAGGTTTCAGGCGAAGTGATATGATCACCGTTCGGGACTAATTAGGCTACCCCACCCAATGCTTCGATGTGGCCTGAGATCCATTTCTTCGAGAATGCAGGAGGCCATAAAGCTTGGGGACCTATTAGAACATACCTATCTGTATACACGAAGTCATAGGCTGACAATCGAGTAATGATGTAATACTTTTATTATGTTCGTGGAGTTTAGATACATTTCCCTGTAATGCTATCATTGTAATATAGTTTTTTTGTAATTAGAAATTTCTATTGTAATAGATGGTTAGTTCCACAATCGACCACCTCCTCCGCAAAGGGATTCGAGTTTGCAAACGTCTGGACCCAAAATTGGTGCTAGACTACCGATTTACTCTGTACAACCCGAAAGAGCAAGCCTTTATTCAGCAGAAGATAGGGCCCATCCTCTCACTGATGAAGATAGAAATGAACTTACCCTCAATACAGGCCATCCTCCATCTATGGGAAGCAGAGCCTGCAGCTTTCTTCATTGGGCCACATGAGATCACTCCCACTCTAGAAGAGTATACCCAACTTCTACAGGCTCCAGCACTAACCAGCGAAGTGTATGTGCCAAATCTCGAGTCCAGGCCAGTCGGTATCTTTAGTAGGCTTCTGGGTATCCGCAAGACAGCAATCAACAAAGCCTTAGGGAATTGTAACGGATATTTCATACGAATGGATGAGTTAGAAACCTGGTTCATAGCCTGGGAAGATAATGGGGATAGGAAAGACATATTGTGTGGGGACCCTAAGAGCTATAAACAAGGAGGGTGAGTGCTTTCATCCTGACAGCCTTCGCCACCATACTCTTCCCCATCGGAACTTTTTATGTCTATTACCGAGTTGCAGAACTGGTCGCCCAATTCCTAAAAGGAAAATCTTACATCTCGGCTCTACTGGCTAAACAGATCCATAACATAAACTTTATCAAGAAAAAAGGCCACGGGATCCTCTACTCAAACATCAACCTCATCCTGATTTGGTTTATGAGCCACCTCAAATGTTTTAGGCTAAACCTAGTCCAGAAAACTTTGGCCCAACAAGTGGACCTCGTAGACTCATGCGTAGAGAAGATAAAGCTACCCGACGACCTTACTAGCCACAGTTGGGTAGAAATGCTTAAGGGTTTCAATGCCAACGACATCCTGTGGACGTGATGGGAAAATTTCCGGCACCATCGACACTTTCAGAACTTGATTTGGATGATGATCCAAATCACTCATATTTTATGTCATTTCTTTTCATCTAATAAGTATTTGAAAAATAATCTTACAGGTATAATAATAATTCTCCATGAGATGCCAATATGTCCTACACAAGTCGATGGACATGGACATCTTTAGAATTATAATCAAAGATCCGCTACGATTGTTTCTGCTCCGAAGCATTGGCTCATGAAGACTTATGATATTTTGTACTTTGTAATTGCTTTATGAACTATTTTATGTTATATTTTCTTTTGGGACACTTTCATTTTATTGTAATTTTCATTTAGGACTAGCCACCTTAAAAGTGGCAAATTTGTAATTTTGACCATTTTCTAACCCTAGGATTAGCAAGTATAAATACTTGCTTATAGTAGGGTTTAAGGAGGCCATTTTTTTGAAGATTATACACAAGAACTTAACATGTGGGAATTAGGGTTCATCCTAGTTCTAATTCTCTTATCAATTTCAACCCAAGAATTGGAATTGTGACGAGTGCAACAAGGGGAAATTGTAAGTCATATCAATTTCTTTCATTGTTGTTTTTCATTTCATCTCTAGTGAGTCATATCTAGGGTTGATTTAGAGTTTCTTGGACATACTTGTGATTGCAATTTGTGAACAATTATCATGTTTAAGATTGATTGTTCTTTAGTACTTGAAATCAATATCATTTCATTGTTGGCGTGAATTGGAATTGTAGAGGAAGTTGAAGTCATGATTTTTTATCAATCCTTTTTTATTTGATTCACGTGGATTTCACTTGATTCTATTATTATTTAGTGAAGTTGATCATTATTAGATGTTGATTGCATCATTGGACCTTTGAATTGCATCAAATTCTATTAGGGTTCACGTAAATTTTCATCTAATTGAACCGGTTTTGATTGTGAGTTGGAGTTTGTTTATTTGATTCATTTGATTGTGCTTGGACTTGGTTTTGAGCACATCATCTTTTGGTATCAAAGCAATCTAATTTGGATACTTAAGATTGATCACATCCTCATGGAAGAATTGGTTATAAACATTAAGATTTGACACCATTGTTCATGTGATTGAGACTAGTTTGATTGATATTGTTTGTTTGTCTTTCAAATTGGTTTTTGTATGTGCATAATCTTGGTTTTAGGCACATCAGGACGGCTAGATGGAGTTGTTGCAACAAGGTCATCCTAACCTGTAGAAACCTTCATGTCGTACCTTTAATCGATATCAGCGGATGTATAGGTTATCATCCCAACTCGGTGGTCCGCCAGTTCGGTACTATTCGAGACATAGTTTATTAGCCTTCACTAGAAGCAATCACATTTGAGTATTAAGACCCGAATTTACTAGTAGCTGAGAAGTTTACCAAGCTGGCAGAGGTCAAAGCACTATGGGAAGCCCAAATTGAGAGTCCTAATGTAGACCTCGGAGAGTTGGATGGCGAAGTGGGCAAGCACCGAGCCACCAGGGATTTTGTAATCCACCAGCTATATCAAACAGGGGAAAGAACATACTGAGTCCCAGATATCACCAAACCTAAGCCAAACAAGGTAGACTCAGAGTTGAAAACCTACCCGGAGCAAGTTAGGGCTCAGATGGAAGTATATTTCAAAGATGCAGACTACAAGAAGGATATCTAGAAGGGCCAATTCAAAGAATCTGATCAAAGGAACAAGGCATTAGAAGCTCAACTGGAAAAGACCCAAGCTAGAGTCAAAGAGTTAGAAGCTATCATCAACGGAAAACCGGCACCTACGCAACAAACAACCAAGAGAACTAGGAAATAGATTACTATTGTACTTTTTTTTATTTTTTCAAACTCCAAGTTTCCAATATTAATAAAAATAAAGTTTCAATATTATATCATTAATCAATTGTTGGCCCCCTTTATTTTAGCATCCGTGTGACACCTGCATCATACTAAGAAAAAATGCGCTCCAAGTATCAAAGATAGTTCCCAAACAACTGAATCTTCCTAGAAGCCCAATTCGGACTCGTTCAAGAACCAAAATGGAAAACAGTAGCAACAACAGCGACAACCGCAACAACATAAGTGCTGATGCCGCCTCAGACCTTAGGATCGTATCCCTGGAACAAACGGTCCAGCAGCTAGCTGCACAAGTCCACCTCCTAACTTAGAGCATTGGCCTCCTTCGCACCACCTAACCAACTCAAGAAGAACACTCAAGGGCAAAAAAAGGGGAAAGCAGTGGAAGGTCAGCCTCTAGAATACGAAGAAATCAATTCCCACCTCAACTCGGCTTGTGAGTATGAACCGAGAGCCAACCTGAGTCCGACCCCTGATGAGATAAAGAGGGAAATGGAGGACAGGTAAAAGGAAATGGAAAAGAGACTTTTTCAGCAGCTAGCTGATAAGATGAAGACAATAGAGGGGCCTGACAGTTTTGAACAGGCAGGGATCACTAGCTTGCTAGCATATGGGGAGGAGGTATACCCCGAGAAGTTCAAGACCCCGGAATTTGAAAAGTACGATGGTACTAGATGCCCCAAGATGCACACAAGGCTGTACGTACGAAAGATGAGCAAATATGCCCAATATGACCAACTTATGATCCAGACCTTTCAGGATAGCCTTGCAAGCCCTGCCCTCATCTGGTATTCACACCTAGACTTCAACCAGGTCAATACTTGAGAAAGGCTTGCTTGGGCATTCTATGACCAATACAAGTTCAACATTAAAGTTGTCCCCTCGGTAATCAACTTAGGAAGTCTTCGAAAGAGACACACTGAGTCTTTCAAGGAGTTTACTCAGCATTGGAGAGCTCAAGCTGCTAGGGTAGCAACCTCGATTTCTGAAAAAGAGCTGACATTCATCTTTGTCAACACTCTCGATAAGACTTACTTCTCACATTTGATGGGCCAGACATCATCCAACTTTGCAGAGGTAGTGGCAACAGGGTGTCAGATCGAAAATGCCATCACATCAGGCAAACTCCAAATAATAGATCCTCCTAGGGTTATATCATCACAAAGGCCATTAGGAGGTAACAAAGCCAAGGAGTCTACCGTTAGCACAGTTAATTCCAGCAAAGCAAACAAGGCTGGGACCTGCGTGACATTCCAAACTATAAATGCCTAAGTCCAGGTGAAAACCCACATTATACTTATATTTCTTTTGGGACTTCTATAAAATTTATATTTAATTATATTAAGAAAATTATAAGTAAATTGATATCTATGGATTTATTGTGAAAATACAGGTTTTGAGGACCCAAAAGTAAATTACAAGTTAATTGGAGGAGTTTTTCACAAAATTTAAGAAGTGAGCGAAGGATTGCACTGAAGGCCGCCGTCCTTGGGCCGGCCTACATTCAAGGCCGCCGGCCTTGAGCCGGCCTTGAGCCGGCCTTTAAACCGGCCTCAAAAAGAAGAAAAGCCGCCGGCCTTTAAGCCGGCCTACATTCAAGGCCGCCGGCCTTGAGCCGGCCTTCATTACTCCCCGGATATCCATTGCGAGAATCTCTCCAAAATCGTATCCTAATTAATTTGCTGACTCAAATCCTCATCAGATCAACCTTATCCCCCTCCTCTTTGGATCTATAAATAGACCCCTTGTGTGAACCTTGGAGGCATCATTTTTCTTTTGTTAAGCATCCTTTCTTTTGTTAAGCATCCTTTCTTTTGTTTAGAATCCTTTTGTTCTTCTTCTTTGTTTTAGCATCATTTGTCTTTCTTTTGAATCATTAGAATTTCCTTAGGTACTTTAGATTTTTCCAAAGTTTAGTTTGAAGGAAGAATGTCATTTTGTTGAAGTTTGCTTTCAATTGAAGAATTCAAGGAGTCATTTTTGAAGATTGAAGCTCTTGAAGATTATAACCATTGTTTCATTTACTTTATTTTCTTTTATGCCATTTATTAGTTGTTTAATATGAATTCCATTGCACCTCTTTATTTCAATTGTTTTTATGCAACTCATACTATAATGTTCTAAATCATCCTTGTGGGAAATTGGATGAAACTCTAGAATGTTAAAAGGATAATTGTAGCCATGTTATGTAATTAGGAATTATTAGGATTATTCATGATTGCAATTCCTTTGATTTCAATTATAATCAGTCTTTGATTATAATTGTTAGAAATCCTTTTGATACGGGAATTGATTAGGATTTGTTAGGAATTCTTAATTAGATTGATTATCAATACGGGAGTTGCGATAATTGGTTTAATTAGAGTTTATGGAGGGTGCAATGCAATGTTTCTTGTTAATTAATCACTAAGGGATTAGGGTTAATTGATTTAGGGCATTAGTTGTTTGTAGCATCGGGAGGTGTATGAACATAATTTTGATTCCTTGGTTAATTGGAGACGCGGAAGCCGACTAATTGATTTAAGGTCAACATCCCTAAAAAGGATTTTCTAAACTCACTTGAATAACCTTATAACCACTAGTTGACATAACTTGGTAGCAATTTGATTAACAAATCTAGGGTGAATTCTAATTTCCCTTGTTCATAATTGATAGATTCATCATAAAATTTTTCTTGTTGCTTTAAGTTAAATTTTTAGATTAGACATTTCAAAAACCCTTTTTAATCACCTAGATATTGATAAGAATTGCCATAGATCTAGTACTCTATTGGTTCCTCGAGGGATCGACAACCTTACTTTTCACCACTTTATTACTTGATACGACCAGTGCACTTGCTGCAATTTACGCTCCCATTTTATATATATGTTCTGAGCGTATCAAGTTTTTGGCGCCGTTGCCGGGGAACTAATAGATATTAGATTTTGTAATTCTGTTGGTAATTTAGGCATAATTATTTTGTTATTTAATTTTGCTTATCATTGTGTGATCGTTTTCCATTCTCTTTAAGGGTCTTTTTATGCGCAAGAGTAGAAGTGCTGAACTTCTACCAATTAATCTTGAGATAGAACGCACCTTGCGACAACTTAGAAGAGAGCAGAGAAGAAAGGAAGAAGAGAACATGGCAGATGAGAACAACAATCAGATTCAGGGTGTTGGTAGAGCACTTCGAGAATACACGGTACCTGTTGTTTCAGGTCCTGCAATTAGAAGACCAACAATTCAGGCTAATAATTTCGAGTTAAAACCAGCACTCGTTCAAATGGTTCAATCAAATCAATTTGGAGGATATCCAAATGAGAGTCCTGATGAGCATATTGCAGTATTTCTTCAATATTGTAATACAGTGAAAATAAATAATGTATCTGATGATGTAATTAGGCTACAACTTTTTCTGTTTTCACTTAGAGAAAAAGCTAGGGCCTGGTACAATTCATTGCCACAAGACTCTGTAACCACTTGGGTAGATCTCTCATCTAAATTTTTAAGGAGATTTTTTCCACCAGCTAGAACTGCTAGGTTAAGAAATGACATCACAAACTTCACTAAGTTTAGTGGTGAATCACTTTATGAAGCATGGGAAAGATTCAAGGAGGCAATTAGAAAATGCCCCCATCATGGATTACCAGATAATCTCCTTATTGAGATATTCTATCTCAGTTTAGATGACACATTGAGATCTCTGGTAGATGCTGCTTCTGGTGGTGCATTAATGAGTAAGACATATGATGAGGCTAGTGCTTTGATAGATGAAATGGCCTCTAGTGCACATAATTGGCAACATGAAAGAGGTAAGTCTAGAGTGGCATCTGTCAATGATATGGACACCTTAACAGCTCAGATTTCTGCTCTTACCGCCCAGGTAAGTAAACTCACCTCTGCACCTTCTTTCAATGTTAATCAATTTTCTTGTTGTGAGTTATGCTCAGGACCACACTCAACTCTTGAGTGCCCATCTAGAAACTTTTCCTCCTCATCCCATGGAGAGCAAGTAAATTTTGTCAACAATTTCCAAAGAGGAAATCAAGGACCCTATTCAAACACCTACAATCCAGGGTGGCGTAACCATCCAAATTTCTCATGGAGAAATGATAACAACGCACTTAAACCCCCTGGATTTCAAAAGCAAGGTCCTAATCATAATACTCCCCATCAACAATATCCTAATCATAATACCTCTTCTCAGCAAGGTCAGTCTAAAATGGAAGAACTCATGATAAGTTATATGCAAAAGACTGACACAATGTTGCAAAATCAACAAGCCACCATTAGGAATCTTGAAAATCAGCTTAGTCAAATGTCTCAACAGTTGAGTAATAGACCATCTGGGTCTTTACCTAGCAATACTGAGCAAAATCCTATGGGTGTAAATGCTATTATGTTAAGAAGTGGTAAGGAATTGGTTGATAAGAAACTTGAGGAAGAGGAGGTTAACCTGGGGAAAGATAAAGGGAAACAAAAGGAAGAGGAGCCAAAGCAAAATTCACCAAAAGTGAAAGCATATGTTCCTCCTATTCCTTTCCCAGGAAGGCTGAAGCAACAACAATTGGATTCACAATTTGCTAAATTTTTAGAAGTCTTTAAAAAATTGCAAATTAACATTCCTTTTGCAGAAGCACTTCAGCAGATGCCATCATATGCTAGGTTCATGAAGGATTTACTCACAAAGAGAGGAAGATTGAAGGGAATGAACCGGTGATGCTATAGGGGAATGTTCTATGATCTTACAAAGAATTTATCCAATTTGCCAAGAAAACAAAGAGATCAAGGAAGTTTTACTGTTCCTTGCACTATTGGTAATTTTAATTTTGATAAAGTACTTATAGATTCTGGTGCAAGTATAAATTTAATGCCTCTGTCCATTTTCAAAAAACTAGGACTTGGAGAATGTAAGGAGACGCACGTCACCTTACAACTTGCGGATAGAAGTGTCAAGTACCCAAAGGGTATAGTGGAGAATGTCCTAGTAAAAGTGGACAAATTCATCTTTCCAGTTGACTTTATAGTCTTGGAAATGGAAGAAGATAAAGAGGTACCCATGATCTTAGGAAGACCATTCCTAGCCACAGGTCAAGCTCTAATTGATGTAGGACAAGGTAAGCTCACCCTTAGAGCACTAGATGACCAGGTAACATTTGATATGTATGATCCTGTGTTTTTGTCTAATGAGAAAGCAAGGTATTCTGACATATCTGCTGAGGGTGAAATTACTAACAATGATGTGGAGGAAGATGTAGGGCAAACCACTCTTGAAGCTGTCTTGAATGAGATAGATGATTGGGGGGATGAAGATGAGCAAGAAAACAAAGGTCGTGAACAAGTACCCCAGACTGAAAATGTTGTTACTTTGAGAAGACAGACGACTATGAGAAGCTGCCAGTGCCGACACTAATGCCTATGCAGACACTTGAACCTAATGTCTTTTCTAATCAATTGTTTGATTATAAATGTCTGAATTTAGGAAATCCATGGCCTCACATTAATCAAGCGCCTATGACAAAAGAATTGCAGCAGCAGATTCAAGGCCAGTTGGATGAATATAGGGAAATCCTAGGATGGTCAAGGACAGACATCCAGCAAGTAAGTTTGTTGATATCTACCTACAAAACATTGGTGGAAGCTGAAAAGAAGGGCACCATACCATGGAAGGAAGCTTGGAATCCTAATCTGAAAACGATGGTGTTGAAGGAGTTGTTTAAACTCCTTGATGTAAGCTAACCCTGATAGTCAGGCTGATGACTATAAAACAAGCGCTTCATGGGAGGCAGCCCATGCTTAATAAGTATCTATAATAGTTTCGTTAAAAAAAAAAAAAAAAAAAAAAAAAACTAATTCAAGGCTGGATAAGAGCTGCCGGTGCATTCAAGACACTCCAAGGATGACAGACATTTTAGGAGGAATTTTCTTCCTGATGAACAATTTTATACTAGGGAAGTACCAGTATTTCAATTTCTGCATTAACATTCGTTTCCTTAATTTTGTGATATATTAGGAACAATGAGGACATTGTCCAATTTAAGTGTGGGGAAGGGATTATAAATGTAGAAGTATAATGATTGCACACATCATGAGCTTACAAATCCCATGCTTTATTTATGTCCTTAAGTGTTTTCAATGAAATCCTGAAATTGAATTAGATTGGTGCCCTACTCGCCAATTGTTGTGACTAGTTTACATAGTTAAAATTTAAGAGTAAAATCTCTAGAGAACGGGGTTTACCCTATGTTTAGCCTTTGAACTTGAGATTGAGTCCTTAAGTTGAAAAAACAAGCAAGTTTACTTCAAGGAAAAATTGGTTGGGATAAATCTCTATTGAAATTTCTTTGAGAATACCTTAACACCTAGTGAAAGAGGTAAAAGAAATATTTTACTTAGTGATCCCTTAAAAAAAAAAAAAAAAAAAAAAAAAAACAAAAGAGCCTTTACTCCAATAACTCAGGAAAGTGAGTTAAGAGTATCCAATCTTAATGTTAGTGTGAGGAAGAGTTCGTAGGGGTCCCTTTAAAACTAGTCACTTAGGCGATGAGCCCAGGATGTGCCGACTCAATGAACTCACAATAACGAGAAGGGCGGAAAGGCAAAAAAAAAAAAAAAAAAATAGTACCTTAATGAAAGTCAGGTTGACATGGGCGAGCTTTGGTCCCTCAGAAGAGTGAAGTCTCACTCCGCTGCCAATCAAGGCAAATAAAACATAAAAAAAAAAAAAAGAAGGGAGAAATTCTAGGAAAAAATGGATACCATATGCTTTCACTCCTTGTTATCTTGTTTAGAGAAGTAAAATTGAGGGAGATGATACTTGCTAATAACCAATGAAGTTTAAATGAATGTTTTTCCTTATGGACTAAGTATTGTTTTCTATTGTTAAACACTGGGATTAAAAATCTGTTGTATTTAGATTAACTGCTAAATTTCAACTAGATATACTAGTTACAAATTTCAGTATGGTCAGAACAATGGGCACCAGAAGTTCAATGATGGATTTCTCTTGTTTAAATCATTATTTTGCTTGAGGACAAGCAAAAGTTCAAGTGTGGAGATGTTGATAAGATCACATTATACTTATATTTTCTTTTGGACTTATATTAAATTTATTTTAATATTATAAGAAAATATAAAGAAATGATACTTAATGGTATTTATTGTGAAAATACAGGTTTTTGAGGACCCAAAAGTAAATTACAAGTTAATTGGAGGAGTTTTTCACAAAATTTAAGAAGTGAGCGAAGGATTGCACTGAAGGCCGCCGTCCTTGGGCCGGCCTTGAGCCGGCCTTGAGCCGGCCTTTAAACCGGCCTCAAAAAGAAGAAAAGCCGCCGGCCTTTAAGCCGGGCCTACATTCAAGGCCACCGGCCTTGAGCCGGCCTTCATTACTCCCCGGATATCCATTGCGAGAATCTCTCCAAAATCGTATCCTAATTAATTTGCTGACTCAAATCCTCATCAGATCAACCTTATCCCCTCCTCTTTGGATCTATAAATAGACCCCTTGTGTGAACCTTGGAGGCATCATTTTTCTTTTGTTAAGCATCCTTTCTTTTGTTAAGCATCCTTTCTTTTGTTTAGAATCCTTTTGTTCTTCTTCTTTGTTTTAGCATCATTTGTCTTTCTTTTGAATCATTAGAATTTCCTTAGGTACTTTAGATTTTTCCAAAGTTTAGTTTGAAGGAAGAATGTCATTTTGTTGAAGTTTGCTTTCAATTGAAGAATTCAAGGAGTCATTTTTGAAGATTGAAGCTCTTGAAGATTATAACCATTGTTTCATTTACTTTATTTTCTTTTATGCCATTTATTAGTTGTTTAATATGAATTCCATTGCACCTCTTTATTTCAATTGTTTTTATGCAACTCATACTATAATGTTCTAAATCATCCTTGTGGGAAATTGGATGAAACTCTAGAATGTTAAAAGGATAATTGTAGCCATGTTATGTAATTAGGAATTATTAGGATTATTCATGATTGCAATTCCTTTGATTTCAATTATAATCAGTCTTTGATTATAATTGTTAGAAATCCTTTTGATACGGGAATTGATTAGGATTTGTTAGGAATTACTGAGTAGATGAGTATAAAGGGAGATTGGGGAAGGTTAAAAGGTTAATGGAGGGGTTGTCAGCAGTTACTGATAAATAACATATAAGGGTGAAGTTTGAAATGGATTAGGGATCACTAGCTTGCTAGCATGGGGAGGGGTATGAACCAAATTCAGATCCTGGTAATTTGAGACGTGACAGATGCCCAAATTGACAAGGTCTAAATCAATTCCCTATGACAATATGATTTTGTAGCTTAACCTCCTCATTGTATTAACCTTTATAACCAGGTCAATACTTGGTAGCATTCTTGATTTAACCAAACAAGTTCGAAATTAATTGTCCCTTGTTATCAACTTAGAAGATCTTCAAAGAAATTTTCTGATGTCTTTAAGAGTTAAATTGAGTTAAGTTAGGACAATGTTCAAAAACGCTCTTTTGTCAACACTCTCATAAGACTTATTTCACATTTGATGGCCAGAGATCATCCAACTTTGAGGGTAGTGGCAACAGGGATTCGACAAACCTTACATCAGCAAACTAATAATTACCTTGGGTTATCATCCAGGCACTTGTCGCCAAAGTTACGCTGCCAGTTTTGCAAGCAACAAGGCTGATGCGTTATCAATCCAGCAGTCCCCGACAAACCACACCTAGGCCACTAAAGTCTTGAGACAGTTTACTCCAATCTCGATCCCGCTCAGCCAAGTCTTCGCTCGGCTGCAAGTAGATAATTTGATCAGTTTCGAAATCTCGAGTGATCGGTACAAGCCCAGAAATTTCGACTCAAGCCTCAAATGTGATTATCATATGGGCCAGGAGGGGCATTCTACAGATAGATGCTAGAGGCTTCAAAACAAAATCCAAGATCTGATTGATGTCGGGATTGTGCAGCTAGACTTTGTTAACACACCAGCACCTAATGTCAACACTAATCCGCTGCCCAACCATAAGCCCACTGTCAATATGATCACATCCAAAGAGTCGGATCCTAAAGAATCCCTAAAACAGCAAAAGGCAACAGTGCAATGAAAAAGTCACCCACACCAAACTCTAGAGGAAACCCCTAAGTCACATATCAAGAAGAGATAGTTAGCTGGAGACCCAACAGTCAGTACCCTAGGCGAATAGCATGGGAAGTTTGAGTATCTGGTGAATTACTCTTTCACTCCAACCGAGTATGGACCACCTAATGGATGGGGACCCGAATTCGAGGAAGAAGACAACCCACCAAAAGAGGAGGAGAAGTCCGTGAACATGATGAAATCAGACCAAAAGCCGATAGTCATAAAGTGCTATGAAGGACAATCGATTGAGGTGCAAATTCCAAAGAAGAGGTATGTGTTCAATGTCCTAATACCCGCAAAGAGGTATAAGGCGCACCATTTGACTATCAGGCTCTTAATCAAGAAAGACCTCCTATCGTAGGAGGAAACACCCGTTTCGGGAGAATTTATGACCCGAAATCCAAAATCTCAATTGAGGAGCCCAACACGGAGGTAGGAAAATAAGAAGAAGAGGGGCTCTCTACATTTACAAAGATGGTCAAGGCGAGCGAATATAAGATCATGGAACAACTAAACAAGGTTCCAACCTAGATATCACTTATGGGCCTCCTTACAACCTCTGAGCCTCACAAAGAAGCACTCTTCAAAGTGCTCAAACAGATCAAGGTACCAGAAGGCATCGCTACAAACAAATTGAGTCATGTGGTAGATTCAATCTTCACCATAGACCAGATATCTTTCTCCCCTGAAGAGCTAGGAGAAGACGGAGACCAACATATAAAACCGCTGTTCATAGTGGTAAAATGCAACGACACAATCGTCTCCTGAGTACTCATTGAAAATGGATCTTCTCTTAAGGTATGCCCATTGGCTACCCTCGACCTACTCGGGGTCGATCTAAGCAACATCAAACCAAGCTCAACGGTGGTCAGGGCTTTTGACGGGTCGAAGAGAGACATAGTAGGGGAAATAAGCTTGCTGGTAGAGATTAGCCCGCAGATATTCCACATCTCCTTCCAGGTCCTCGACATTCCGAGGTCTTTTAATTTGCTTTTGGGAAAGCCGTGGATACATACCGCCGGAGCCATACCTTCAAGCCTCCATCAAAAAGTTAAGTTCATTGCAAATGCACAGATCATCACTGTGCTGGGAGAGCAAGACTACACCATCTATAAAGAAACCACCATACCTTACATTGGGAGGACGGTTCCGAAGAATTAGGTCTCTAGATATTCAATAAGGTGAATGTGGTGACCAACAAGGAAGGCCATCAGTTTAAGGTGGGACAGCAAGGGATGTTTGGACTAAGGTACGTTCTTACAGCTCAGGAAGAGGTACGAGCCAGAGGTGTTAGAGGTAAGAGACACTCAGATGTGTTTTCGACCCCTCTAACAATCATTTAAACAAGCAACTACCACTCAAGAGCCAAGGATAAATGAAGCTGATGTCAGTAATGGGGGCTCGACCCCTTGCACGTCCGAGCAGCATCCAACTCTTAATAATTGGTTCTATTATCCTATTGATAGCACCAAGTCAACTCAAGGATAGGGAACAATTATTAAACAAAATTTTATTGTGGTTTCTTTTCAGATTTAATAAATTTCAATTCATTCATCTATTTCTTGCTTATATATGTACTTTCGTTTCGCTTCACCCAGATTCCCAACTGTCGAACGTCAGGGACATTTCGCACAGGTAAGAAATGAAAACACTGATATCATTTCCAACACTGCTGGGTCAACCATTGGAGGCGATGTCCTTGACCATGAAATAATACAAGAAAATTAGCAAAAACATGAACAAAGTGGAATTTCAATTGACGAGCCGGTGGAGACAGTAAATATAGGAAGCGTTGAGCAACCTAAAAACCTCAAGATTGGACCAGTTTAAGTGCCAAGCAAAAATGCGAGATAATTGAGCTATTCATTGAGTATGCAGATGTGTTCACCTAGTCATATGGCGACATGTCAAGATTAGACCAATCAATAGTAGTCTACAGGCTTCCTACAAGGGAAGATGTCAAACCTAAAAAACAGAAATTGAGAAGATTTAGGCCTGACATCTTACTAAAAATTAAAGAGGAAGTCAAGAAACTACTAGAAGTGGGGTTCATTGAAGTATCTGACTATCCGAATGGGTAGCGAATATAGTCCCCATTCTAAAAAAGAATGGAAAAGTACGTGTATACATAGACTTCCAAGACTTAAACCAAGCCACACCAAAAGATAACTTCCCCCTACCTCACATTGATGTTCTAGTAGACAACACTGCAGGAAACCATCTTTTCTCATTTATGGACGGTTTCTCAGGATATAATCAAATAAAAATGGCTAAAGAAGATAAAACTAAGACGACTTTCATCACAACATGGGGAACTTTCTATTACAA
This sequence comes from Laguncularia racemosa, assembly GCA_037954665.1. Classification (NCBI taxonomy): domain Eukaryota; kingdom Viridiplantae; phylum Streptophyta; class Magnoliopsida; order Myrtales; family Combretaceae; genus Laguncularia; species Laguncularia racemosa. Next base: position 397,031 of record JBBMOL010000353.1, on the reverse strand, counting down.
AGTCATGCCCTTTGATTTGAAAAATGCCGGGGCAACATATCAGAGAGCTATGGTCGTAATACTTCATGACATGATGCATCGAGAAGTCAAAGTATACATCAACGATATGATAGCTAAGTCTAAAGAAGAAGAAATCCATGCAGTTATTATGCGAAAGTTGTTAAAGTGGTTGAGAAAGTTCTAGCTCAAGTTAAATCCAAAGAAGTGCACTTTCGGGGTCACGACAGGCAAGTTGTTAAGGTTTGTCATAAGTTGGGAAGGCATTAAAATTGACCTTGACAAAGTAAAGTTCATATTGGAGCTACCTTCTCCACATACTGTCAAAGAGGTAAGAGGTTTGCTGGGAAGATTGAATTACATAGCTCATTTCATCTTGCAACTCATAGACAAATGTCGTCCACTATTCCGTCTACTAAAAAAGAATGATGCAGTGGAATGGGACGATAAATGTGAAAAAGCATTTAGGACAATCAAAGACTATCTCATAAATCCTCCAGTCTTGATAGTTCCAAAGCAAGGAAACCTTTATTCTTATACCTCATGATACTCCCTGAATCCATAGGTACGTGTTGGGGCAGAAAGATGAAGAGGGAAGAGAGCGTACCATATATTATCTAAGCAAGAAATTCACAAATGGGGAACAGCGGTATTCAGAAGTAGAGAGGACTTGCTGTGCTCTGATTTGGGTCATGCACCGATTGAGGCAATACACCCTTTACTATCACGTTGAGTTGCTAACAAGACACGATCCTCTAAAGTACTTAGAAGGGAAACCCGTTTTGTTAGGGAGAATCTCCAAATGGCAATCTTTAGCTGACCAATTGATATCAGAATTTGATATCATATACATAAATCAAAATTCGATGAAAGGGCAATCTTTAGCCGACCAATTGGCAGAACACCCAATTGAGGGAGATTCTCAAGAATCACAAGCCCAATTCCCTGATGAAAATATATTAACAGTAGGAAGTACACCGGTAGAAGACTATGGGATAGATCGGAACCCTAAATGGAAGACGTTCTTTGACGGAGCTACCAATGTATTCGGTTATGGGATCGGGGCAGTGTTGATATCCCCAGACGGAACACAATTCCCTTCAGCAACAATGCTCACATTTCCATATACTAATAATATCGTGGAATATAAGGCATGCATCCTCAACCTCAAAATGGCTTATCACATAGAAATCCGTGAATTAGAAGTGTATGGAGATTCTTCACTCATCATATTATAGACAAAAGCGGAATATAAGACTAAAGACCCCAAATTGGTACCATACCATCAGCATTTGACGGAACTAATCGATGAATTCGAGGCAATCACCTTCACATATGTCCCGAGAACTCAAAATCAGTTTGTAGATGCACTCGTACACTAGCATCTATAATTCAGATAATAGGGGGAATCAAAGTCCAACCATTGAAAATAGACATCAAAAATCGGTCTGCCTACTGTTTGGTAATTGAAAAAGCACAAGACGATAAGCCCTGATATCATGACATCAAAACTTTTCTCTAAGAAAGCAAATACCCTGAAATGGCTAGCAAAAATGACCAAAGAACACTCAGAAGGTTAGCAAGTCATTTCTTATTAAATGGACCCGTGCTTTACAAAAGATTGCCTGATACCACCTTGCTAAGATATGTGGATAGAAATGAGGCCTGTAAACTGATGAAAGAAGTGCATGAAGGAGTGTGTAGACCTCACATGAACATCTACATGTTGGCCTGAAAAATCATGAGATTGGGTTACTATTGGCTGACCATGGAATCAGATTACATCAAATATGTCAAGCACTATCACTCGTGTCAAGTCTACGCAAACCGAATAAATGCTCTGCCCAAATAGCTGCATTCGTTGTCTGCACCATGGCCTTTCTCCATGTGGGGAATCGACATAATCGGCCTAATCACTCCAACAGCATCCAACAACCACAAATTTATATTGGTAGCCATTGATTACTTCACCAAGTGGGTGGAGGCTTCATCGTATGCCAATGTCACAAAAGGAGTGATAGTTCGATTCCTGAAGAGGGACATAATAGCCCAATGTGGGGTTCCTGAGTTAGTCATCACCGACAACGATACCAATCTCAACAACAAGTCGATGACAGATTTATGTCAATAGTTTTACATAAATCATAGAAATTCAACTCCCTATCAACCTCAGATGAACGGGGCAGTAGAAGCAGCCAACAAGAATATCAAAAGAATCATAAAAAAGATGACAATCATTTACAAAGATTACCACAAGATGCTTCCATTCGCCCTCATGGCTTACAGGACCTCAATTAGAACATCTATTGGAGTTACCCCATATTCATTGGTATATGGCACTGAAGCAGTCTTACCAGTCGAGGTCGAAATACCATCATTCATAATTCTATCAAAAGCGCAGTTAGATGAATCAGACTGGGTAAAGAGAGGCTTGTTCAGTTGAATTTGATTGACGAAAAAAGACTCACTACATTATGTCACGACCAGTGTTACCAACAAAGGATGGCCCGAGCATTTAACAAGAAAATGAGGCCTTAATGCTTCAAATAAGGGGATTTGGTGTTAAGGAAAGTTCTCCCAAATGCTCAAGATTCCAGAGGGAAGTTTACCCCAAACTATGAGGGTCCATATGTTGTAAAGAAGGTATTATCAAGAGGTGCTCTGATATTAGCTCAAATGGATGGCCCAAAATTGAGAGATCCCATTAATGCAGATGCTATTAAGATGTACTATCCTTAGGCAAGGAAATTGAAGTTTTGCCGATGTTTATGAATGCCAATATTCAATACAAGTTTCATTGAGTCTAGTTTTCATTTTTTACAAGCAAAGTTAATGTCTTTGAATGATCAATAATTCCAACCAATTCTCATTAAAACAAACATTCCTAAACACATTACCCATCACTTCACTAATGAATGATGAACATTGAAATGATAATGAATCTCAATAAATTTTGTGATATAATTCTACCTACTTTTGAGCATTGAACCCGATACATTAGTAGGATAATACCACGATCACAAGCGCCATGCGTGTAAGAAAGGAAGCACATCAAAACCCTCAGCCCTGTCTTAAAGCAAGAGTAAGCAAAGGAGAAGCAAACCAACACGGAGGTTCGGTTGTTTGGTTGCTATCCACGATAAATTGGTAAGCATCTTAGAATAAATAACTATCATCCACATATCATAAAACATCTCTTAACCCATTCGTTAGAAGCATTTTCAAAAGCATAAGTTAGTCAACCCACAATGGAGCACTTTCCTAAATATCTCTTCTCAAGGTCAGCCCATGGGGGGCACCTTTCGAGACGTGTCTTCCTACCATAGGTTAGTCAGCCCACAATGAGGCACTTTCCTAAACATCCTCTCTCAATTAGCCTGCGGGGGCACCCTTTTTAAGACGTTTCTTCCTGCCATAGGTTAGTCAGCCCACAATGGGGCACTTTCCTAAATATCTCTTCTTAGGGTCAGCCTAGGGGGGGGGGGGGGGGTGCACCTTTCGAGACATTTCTTCTCCAGGATCACGAGCCTAAGAAGACCCTTCCCACCATAGGTTAGTTAGCCCACAATGGGGCACTTTCCTAAACATCATTTCTCAATGTCAGCCCATAGGGGCACCTTTTGAAGCATGTCTTCTCACTATAGGTTAGTTAGCCCAAAAGGGGTACTTTCCTAGACACCCTTTCTTGATTAGTTAGCTTAAAGAAACACTTTTTGAATCTATCGATTAGTTAGCTCATAGGAGAACTTTTCAAATCCATCGATTAGTTAGCTTAGAGGAGCACTTTTCGAACCTATTGATTAGTTAGCTCATGGGAGTACTTTTCGAATCTATCGATTAGTTAGCTCAGATGAGCACTTTTTGAATCTATCGATTAGTCAGCTCATAAGAGCACTTTTCGAATCTATCAATTAGTCAGCTCATAGGAAAACTTTTCAAATTTGTTGTAACTGATTAGCCAGCTCATAAGAGCACTCTTCGAAAGTATTTCTCCATAAACAATCGCTAGTCTAGCCAAACACTTCCATTAACAAGTTGCCAACTCATAAGAGTGCTTCCTGAGACAATCTTCTCTTTAAGGTTGCTAGTCCGATAAGACGCTTCCTATCATCAGCTATTCCACTCCCAATAACACATTCCTACACAATCCTTGAAATGTTTCTCATCGCCGATCAGTCAGCCCATAGAGCACTTTTCGGAATGATACATTACTTCATATTGTTAGGTTGTTTAAGACCATTTCCTAAACAGTACCATTCATCACAAAATACTCATGGGATTATTAGCTTATGGAGCATTTTCCTACTAAAGACCAAATTCCAAATAACTAGCCAAACCATGGCATTATTCATTCAGTCAAGAAGCCAAAAATGACGTCTTTTTTGTCTTTGTAGTTAAGTTTTTCAAACTTTACTACAAAGAGGGGCAGCTGTAAACACCCCATTTTTGCCCCTAATGATCAATAATAATCAATTTTCAATTTTTTTTCATTTTTTTCAATTTTTCTTCTAATTTAGCAAAAATAGGAAAAATATTCAAAAAATAAAATCAATAGGAAAAATACATCAATTTTGGAAAATAATTGTAGAAATAGTAATAAAAGGGGTTAAATGATTTTTAAAAATTTTGGAATTTCAAAAAAATACAAAAATAATAAAAAATCGCATTGCATATATGCAAATTGCGAAAAAAAAAAAAAAAAACTAGTAAGTGGGCTAGCCCAGCCAGTCTGGACCATGGCCTCATGCACGGAGGGGTAGGGCTCGTCATGGGTTCGAAACGCAGGGCAGGCAGATTCCGCGTTTTGCAATTTTTTTCCTCACCTAGGACACATGTCAGCAGCTGATTGGCTGGCACGAACGCACGTACCGAGCGTGTGACCTTCTTCTTCCTTCGTCTAAGATCGTCATTGGCAGGGAAAAAATCGCATTTTGGCCATTTTGATTGGATTTTTTATACAAATCCAACAGATCTTTAATTAAAATAGGATAAACATCATCCAATTGGAATCAAATCGCAACAAATTGATGGATTTGCACAAATCGGAGGAAGGTTTTAACAGCAAATCCAATTCATCTCAATCGGAGAAAATCCGAGCTTATCCAGCTCAATTCCTTACGGCTATAAATAGAGGATGAAGGCAACAAGCAGAACCACGGATTAGAAGTGAGAAAAAGAGAGAAATCAAAGCTTCGCCGAAGTTCCCCAAGCCGCGACCACTGATCGAGCCTCGAACTGCCACCAAGAGGCATTTTTGGAGCAATCCACCACCACGGTTGAGTTCCTCACCCCCTGAAAACCTAAGAAACGACTCCTCAACCTCCTCAAAAGGCCAATGGAACACCGTCAACGAACACCTCCAATCGTCGTAACCGTCGACCCGACCCGATCCGCTTCGACTTAATCCGACCCAACCCACGCACCGACCCAGATCCAAGCAAGTCGGATTTTCTAATTTTTTTGTATTTTTTATTATTTATTTATTGAATTTATTTGTTATTTATAATTCAAAAAGTAAAAAATATTCAAATTTAGATTATTTTTTTTTTAGGATTTAATTTATGGTGAATAATAGAAAATAATAATAAAAAATAATGATAAAAATAAAAAATAATAAAATAATAAAATAATGATAAAGATATATTAGAAAAAATGAGAAAATTTAGATTTTAGTTTAGGGTAGATAAATAATATAAGAGAAAATTTTTTAATAGAAATTAGTAAAAGTTAATAAAAAAATTAATAAAAATTAATAAAAAAATAATTAATTAATAAAAATTTATAATAATAGAGGTAAGTTGAAAAATAGGGAAATAAATTCTCATCACTTAGAAATTTTTTTTTATAATAATAAATCCAAAATTGGTTTTTTCCTTAAAATTATTATTTTTCAAAAAATCAAATGATCAAGTTTAGGCTTAGATTTTTCTAGAAAAATACTAAAATGATAAGAACGTAAACCAAAAGTAATTTCATAATTAAAATTCATAAACACATTAAAGTTTTTCAAGAAAAGCGAACTACGGCCCGTTTGATCTTGAGTAGCAAGTATATAGGCACCCATTTGGGACAACTCTAAAAGGAATAAAAAATCATTTTCTTAGAATAAGTTACTCAAAAACACAACAAAAAGACAATGAAAATAAATAAAAGACATTTGGATAAGGTTTAGATTTCAGGAGAATAGGGTGGTAACCTTAAGGTTTTAATAGGTTAGCCTTTGAACTTAGAAACTCCGGTTTTCCATTTCCTCTTTCACAAAAAACGAAGAGGAAATCTCGCTGACTAGTGGTCTAAATTAGGATTAATCCACTCAATTAGTCCTAATTCAATCTTTCCCAACCACAATTAGGTGGCGACTCTAAAATAAAATGAAATTCCTAACTCAAGTCGAGGGCTACATTAGATGAGCATAGGTCTAGTATAGATCAGATTAAGAATGGAAAATAAAAAATTAGACTCGACAACACCTTAACATAATAAAAGGGCAAGAAAGTAACTTACCAAGTGCACTTGAAAAATCAAAGCCCGAATTTCCTTACTTAGTTAATGTTTCCCCACACTTGAAGATGACTCCCACTCCATACAAGTAAATGGAATTCTTTGCTACACATCTGCACTTTTTTTTTAAAGAGCAAAGTTAGCCTAATGAAGTCAAAGTAAAACAAAAAGAAACTTAACATACCTAAGTTAATCATAGGTTACCTCCTGCACAACATACTTTTTTAATATCATTAGCTCGACATCCTTCACTTTTGTTAATTAACTGTCTAGTAATTGGAGTAGAGACTCCTCATAATATTCATGTGATGTCCCATCTCCCATGTATAGTTTCAGTCGATGGCCATTTACTTTGAAATTGTCATGCCCTGGGTGTTCAAGCTCTACTACACCATACAGAAAGACTTGTTTGACTATAAAGGGGCCAAACCATCTTGATTTCAACTTCCTAGGTAAAAGTTTCAACCAATAATTAAATAGAAGTACTTGGTCCCCTTCCTTGAACTCCCTTGGATGGTGGATGTTTCTGTCATTATAGTCTTTCATCCTTTCCTTATATATCTTCATATTTTCATATGCATGTCTCCTCCACTTATCAAGTTTGTTTAGTTGTAGCTTCCCCTTGAATCCAACAGCTTCTAAATCGAGATTTGCTAACTTAATTACCCAATATGCCTTTTGTTCGATCTCCATCGGGAGGTGATAGGACTTTTCATAAACCAGTCTATAGGGAGTGGTTCCCAAGTGTGTTTTGTAGGCTGTTCGGTACGCCCACAAGGCATCGTTGAGCTTGTCGACCCAATCTCTTCTATTGTGCTGGACTGTTTTTTCTAAAATTCTTTTCAGTTCATGATTAGAAACTTCAACTTGTCGTCTCATTTAGGGGTGGTAAGGTTTAGCAATTTGATTTGTCACACCATATTTCCTTAGCACCCTCTCCAATTGCATATTACAAAAGTGTGTTCCCCACTTATAATGGCTCTAGGGATTCCAAAATAGGAGAATAGCTTCTTAAAGAACTTTATAACTACTCGGCATCATTTGTGGGCAAAGTTTATGCCTCCACCCATTTAAAGACATAGTCCACTACCACTAAAATGTATTTGTTCTCGGAAGAAATAGGGAATTGTCCTATGAAGTCAATGCCCCATAAATAAAAAACCTCACATTCTAAAATAAAGTTTTGAGGTATCTCATCTCTTCTGAATGTGTTCCCTACCCGTTGACATCTAACACATGTGATGCAGCGACAGTGAGCATCCTTAAATATTGAAAGCTAATAGAAACCAACTTCCAAAACTTTATGTGCAATCTTGTTGGCTGAGTGATGACCACCGGTAGGGCCGAAATGACAGCCTCCGAGGATTTACTACCCCTCTTCATGTGAGACACATCTCCTTATGACTTGATCTCTATAGACTCGAAAAAGGAATGGTTTATCCCAGTAGTAGTATTTAAGTTCTAAAAATAACTTCTTTCTTGCATAGTAGCTAAGGTCATTCGAGAGGACTCTTGCTACAAGATAATTTGCAAAGTCTACAAACCAAGGAATGTTCTTGTTCATAAGTTAGCAAACTGCATATAATTTTTCTTCAGGAAAGGAGTCATTAATGTCTTCTTCCTTTAGCTCCTCTAAATAGAGGTTCTCAAGCCTTGAGAGATGATGGGCTGCTAGATTCTCGACCCCCTTTTTGTCGCGAATTTCTAAGTCAAATTCTTGTAGGAGTGGAATCTACTGAATAATTCTAAGCTTCGCGTCTATTTTCATTAGCAAAAATTTCAGGGCAGAATGATCAATATAGACAATCACCTTTGACAGAATTAAATACAGCTAAAATTTATCAAATGCAAATACGATAGCCAATAGTTCCTTCTCTATAGTAGTGTAATTCACTTGAGCATGATTAAGAGTCCTGCTAGCATAGTAGATGGGTTAAAAGTGTTTATCTTGCCTTTGTCCCATAACTGCCCCAACTACGTAGTCACTTACATCACACATGAGTCTAAAAGGTAAGTTCCAATTAGGAGCTATCATGATGGGTGAATGGGTTAGTCGTTCCTTAAACATGTCAAAAGTGTGCTTACAGTCAGGAGTGTAGTTAAAAGGCACATCGTTTTCCAATAATCGAGTCATTAGGTGAGCTATTTTGGAGAAGTCCTTTATAAAGCGTCTATAAAAACCAGTGTAGCCTAGGAAACTCCTTATAGCCTTAACTGAATTTAGTGGTAGAAGTTTTTCAATCACATCAACGTTTACTCTATCAACTTCAATACCCCTATGTGAGACTTTATGACCGAGTACAATGCCCTCCTTACACATGAAGTGACGTTTCTCCTAATTCAATACAAGATTAGTCTCTTCACAATGAGTAAGCACCCTTTCTAAATTCTCTAAACAATTTGAGAAAGAATCACCAAAAACAAAAAAGTCATCCATGAAGACTTCCATAATTTTCTCTATCAGATCATCAAATATAGCTAACATACACTGTTAAAATGTAGTCATGTGTTACATAACCCAAATGGCATTCGCCTATAAGCATATGTTCCATAAAGGCAAGTGAAGGTGGTCTTCTCCTAGTCCTCTGGAGCTATCGGTATCTGGAAGTATCCAAACATTACATTGAGGTAGCAATAGTACATGTGTCCGACCAGTCTCTCTAGCATTTGATCCATAAAGGGGAGTGGGAAGTGGTCCTTTCCAATGGCATCATTCAGCTTCCTGTAATCTATACATACATGCCACCCAGTGATGGTACGCATCGGTATAAGCTCATTGTTCTCATTGTGGACCACCATCACCCCTTCCATTTTTAGCACCACTTGTGTTGGACTAACCTAAGGGCTATCTAATATTGGATATATTAGTCCCACATTAAGGAGCTTGATAACTTCCTTCTTAACTACCTCTTTCATATTGGGATTGAGCTTACGTTGTGGTTGTACTATAGGTTTAAATCCTTCTTCAAGTAATATTTTATGCATGTAGAAAGAGGGGTTGATACCTTTGATATCTGCAATTTTCCAAGTGATGGCCCACTTATGTGCTCTCAAGACCGTAAGCAATTGATATTTTTGCTCCTTAAATAAATAAGAGGCTATGATAACCGGCAGCTTAAAGTCTTCTGCAAGGGAGGTGTATTCCTCAATGATCCCCTTGGGGATTTTCACATATCAGTCAGCTAGCTGTAGTCTCATTCTAGTGGGCTTTGCGTCAGCTAACTCCAATTTCTTAAAGAAAGAGTATTAGCATGAGGTTAATGCTTTCTCCAAGATTAGCCAAAGCTTTTTTTACTGAGATGTCACCAACCAAACATGGAATAGTAAAGCTGCTTGGATCCTTTAACTTTAGAGGGAGTTTGTTATGAATGATAGATGAGCAGTTTGCTCCTACCTCTACCGTAGACACATCCTTCAACTTTCGGTTATTGGATAGAAGCTCCTTTAGGAACTTAGCATATTTGGGCATCTGCGAAAGCGCTTCAACAAAGGGGATATTAATGTGTAGCCATTTAAAAATTTTGAGAAATTTGCCAAACTGTTCCTTGTCTTTGGTTTGATTGAAGCAAGCCGATATGGAATTTTTGGAACATACTCTTTAGCAACTAGTGGCAATTGTCTTTCGAGTTCTTGCTTCTCAAGTTCCGCCTTTTCCTTCTCAAGAGTTTAGCTACCCTCTTGGTTTTTCTCTGATTCTTTTCTAGTTTGCAATTCCTTTCCACTCCTTAAAGATATGGCTTTTGCTTGCTCCCTTAGATTATCCTCAATGTTACTAGGGAGGGAACTCGGTTGCCTCTCAGACATCATCTTTGCTAATTGACCAATTTGCTTCTCAAGGTTATGAATAGAGACCTCTTGATTCTGATGTCTTGCCTTAGAACTTTGAATGAATTGGCTCATTAAATCCTCTAAGTTGGTTTTCTTTTCTTGCTAAGGTGGCTAAACCGGTGGATTGGGCATAGGTTGGTAAGGAAGCATTTGTTGCTTTTGAAATCCCAATGTGGAAAGTTAGATCTCTAGGCATTTTGATTGCCATAAGAGAGGTTGGGGTGGTTTCTCATGCCTGGGTTGTAAATGTTGCTATATAGGTTATACTGCTACCTATTTTGAATCCCAAGATAATTCACTTGCTCATATTGCTCATGAAGGTCCATATTTTCACTGGCATCCCCCACTTGATGTTGCAATACTTGAGAATTCCTAAGGTTTGAGACCTAGTGACTAAAAGCTTCCATCTTTGCCACCAAAGTAGTCATAAGATCTACTTCATACTTCCTCGCCACTTTTTTCTTGCCCTTATTATTACCGCACTAATATTTGTTTTTAGCTATATTAGTGAAAAGTTTCAAAGATTCTTCTAGGGTCTTGGAATTTAATGTACTGCCAGTCGCGATGTCTACCAATTGACGAGTGGTTAGATTAAGCCCATTCAAAAAGGTCTGAACCTACATCCATGTAGGTAATTGATGGTGTGGGCACTTTCTCAACAACTTTGTCCATCTTTACCAAGCATCATACATGGTCTCACCATCTTGCTACATGAACGAAGCGATGTCATTTTGAAGCTTAGCTGTCTTGCATGGAGGGAAGTAGTTATCTAGAAATTACTTGACCGTATCATCTCATGTAGTTAAAGATCCAGGGCCCAATGATTAAAGCCAGTTTTTAGCCTTCCCCCTCAGTGAAAAAGGGAATAATCTAGTGCGTATAACTTCGTCTGTCACCTCGCTATTCTTGAAAGTTCTCACAGATTTCTAAAAATGTTTAAATGTGAGCATGAGGGTCCTCATCAAGTAATCCAATGAATTAGTAATATTGTTGCAAAAGTTGAATCACCACACCCTTAATTTTGAAATTGTTAGCCCTAATGGAGCGCTTCACAATGGTTAGCCTTAGTCCATCTAAGGTTGGCCTTGCATAGTCTAGATTAGTCTTAGGTAGATCCTCAGCCATGGTCTCCTGTGTTCCCTCTTTGATATTCTCTAGTAATCCTATCCCACTATTCAAAAATTCTACAATTGATTCCACATCCTTCACTACTATAGTGACTTTTATAATAGACATTCCTGCCTTAATTTTCAATTGTCCAAAAGATTCAGCAACTGTATTCTTGTGAATCTTGTGAAGTGTTCTCTCAATCTCAGGGTCTAAATCAAGAATGTTGGGGGGAGAGTCCTTATCATGCACTACAAAAGCAACAGCCATGAGATGGAGTATTCTAAAGATAAGGAGAGTAGAAAGAAGTAAAGCAAATAAAATAAATGACTAAAGTAGCAGATAATTAGGTTTTTCTTAATATTACCTAGTTAGATTCCCGGCAACAACGCCAAAAACTTGATGGGTCATTATCCAATCGTATCAAATTATAAATTTATAAACTCAAAAAAATCTAACAACCTAGCTAGGCAAGTACTCCTATCTAATGTAGTATATATTACAACGGTGTCATTCTCAAGGATCTTAGAAACGAGTACTAGTATTACTGTTTTTTTACTATCTATTCTAAATTTTAATGTGAGATTAATAAATTAAATTACTAATTAACTAATCTAATAACCATAAGATTAATTATAATCGCTATAATAAATGAATTCAATCACAAAGACATACCCTTCATCTTGATCCACTCTAAACCCTAACTTTCTTATAATAAGGTATTGACTAATTAATTGTTTATGCTTTACATTGTAGGAATTCTCAATTAAAATAATTACTCCCCCGAGTTAATTAATTAATAACCTTATACGGAATAATGGAGACCTCTCCCTTACTATCACCTTATAAGATTTCATTAAGCTCACAATTCCCAATTAAAGACTAAATCTTTATGCAGAAAATTGAAGTCTTCTTACCTCTAGGTAGAACATGCAATCCTTTTATTCATGAAGATCTATCCTATTAGATGAGATCTCTCTCTATCTAACAAAAATCATAAATGTTATTAATTCATGCGCATAAATTAATTACATAGCAGTAAAAATAGATGAATAGATATAAAGACATAAACTTTTAATTAATCAATAAGTAATTCAATCACATGGTTTAGAGTTTCACGAGATGCAGGACATGTAAATCTACTCCTCCGTGGAATCTATAGTAATCATAAGAAATCTAGAGAAATAATAATGATTCGTGATAAAAAGAAGAAACTCCCGTAATCATTTTGTGATTCCCGATGATGCTCTAGTGATTTTGCTCTCCAAATGCGTGATTTTACTCTCTTAGGATTTTTAGAGTAGCTGTAAGAGAAAATCAAATCAAATCCTTAATTTTCATAATGAAATAAATATTTATAATCTGGGAATTTTTGTTGCATGCATGGCTAAGTGCATGCCCATCCTCGGGGCTATACACTCTGGAAAAACGTAAAATTTTGACTTTCCAGTTTCTACATGGCCTCCTGTACGACCGTGCTTAGGGTTGTGCACTTTGAGATTTCTATAGTTTTTCTCTGGGCATATTTCTTACTTCAACATGACTCTCTAAACTACTTGTATAGTAACCGAGGCACAATTGCAAGATGCATTTTGATCACTTTTTGCTCCCTGACAATAGCATCAGCATAGTCATGCTGATGGTTGTGTACATGTGAAAATCACCTTTTCTCATATTTTTCCAAATTTTGCTTCATTTTTGCTCGAATCTTCTTTAAATCTTTAATTTACACTCGTTAACCCCTGAAATAAAATATTAAGCGCTTAAGTATCTTTTTTTTAATAAATTCACACAAAATTCATATTCAATAAGCACTATGATTAAGGTTCTTTTAACACTTATCAAAATCTACCGATGCCACTTTCTTCTCTCCGCAACAAAACCAAACCCTCCCTATCGAGTCTAATTTTTTATTTTTTTATTTTCATTCCTAATCCGATTTATACTAGACCCTATGCTCATCTAATATAAATCCTCGACTTGAACTAGGAATTTCATCTTACTTTAGAGTCGCCACCCAATTGAAGTTGGGAAATATTATTGAATTAGAACTAATTGAGTATATTAATCCTAATTTGGACAACTAGTCAATGAAAACTCCTCTTTTCATTTTTGTAAAAAGAGGAGGAGAAGAACCAGAGTTTCTGGACTCGAGGGCTAACCTATTAAAACTTTAAAGTTACCACCTTATTCTTCTTAAATCTAAACCATATTCTAATGTCTTTTCCTTTATTTTTGTTATTTTTATTTATATATTTATTATTTTTACTATTTTGGATACATGTAAAACAAATTGTAACAACTTGGAAAATGATTTTTTTTTTGTTCCTTTTAGAGTTACCCCATAACGGTGCCTACGTACCTACAATTCAGGATCAAACAAGCCATAGTTCGCTTTTTATAAAAGCTTTAGTGGAGTAGTTAATTTTAATTATGAAAATACCTCAAATTTACGTTTTTATCATTTTTAAGACTTTTGAAAAAAATCTAAACCTAAGCTTTAGCTTTATTTTCTTGAAAAAAAATTAATTTAACACCAATTTTGGATTTATTTAAAAAAAGTTTTCTAAGTGATAAAAATGACTCATTATTTTTTATTAGGAAGTTTCCTCTATTTAATTTTATTTATTTTTTTTTTTATTTATTTTTTATTTTCTTTTTATTTATTTTTTATTATCTATTTTTTTTATTTTTTTATTTATTTAATATTTTTTGACATTTTTATTTTTTTATAATTTTTATAATTTTCATTATTCTAACTATTCTAAACTAAACATAAAAAAAAAAAACTACTAATCTAAATTCTACCATTTTTCCAAACATTATTTTTTTTCGAACTATAAATAACAAATAAATAAATAAAATGTAATAAATAAAATAAATAAAAAAAGAAATCCGACTTACCTTGGCACGGTGTGGTTCATGGGTCGAGTCGGTCAGGTCGATCACGCGAATTGGTCGGGTTGGATCACAGCGGCCGGAGGTCCTTATCGGCAGCGTTCCAACAGCTTTTCGAGGTGTTTGAAGGTAGGTTTTGAGCTTTTCGAGGGTGGATAATCCAATGGTGGTGGTGGATTTCTTCAAAAACCTCTCTAAGTGGTGGTTCGAAGGAGGTGATCGGCGATCACGGCTTGGGAACTCCGGCGAAGCTTCGATCTCTCCTATTTTCTCTCCTTTCTCTCTTCTGATTCGTGATTTGGCTTCCTCCCCTCGTGCTCTATTTATAGGCACTAGAAATTGAGCTGGATAAGCTTGGATTTCCTCTGATTGGGGCAAATCGGATTTCGGTTGAAAAACCCATCTTCGATTTGTTTCGATTCTTGTAAATTTTGGATTTTGTTACAATTTTGTGCTAATTGGATGATGTTTATCTCATTTTGGTTAAAGATTTAGTGGATTTATGAAAAGAATCAAATCAAAATGGCCAAATTTCATTTCTCCTGCTATCGGCAACGATCTCAAATAGAGGTAGGAGACGAACACAGATCCGACACATGCACTTACGTCATCCAATCGGACTGCTAACACGTGTCTTAAGGAGAAAAAAATTGCAAAACGCAAATTTGCTTCACCTACGTTTTGAACCCCTAACCAAGCCCCTTCCCCATGCACCTTAGGCCATAGTCTAGACCAACTGGGCTAGCCCACTTCTTAGTTTTTTTATTTACGTAAATTATAAATATGCTTATTTTTATATTATTTTGAAATTATAAAAATTTATAAAAATTATTTAACTCCTTTTATTATTATTTCTACCATTATTTTCCAAAATTGGGATATTTTTCCTACTTATTTTATTCTTTCTTTTATTTTTCCTAAAATTAAAAAAAATGAAAAATTTGCAAAAATAAAAAAATTTGTAAATTGAACATTATTAATGATTAGGAACAAAAATGGGGTGTTTACACTCCCCTTAGAGAGCAATTACAAAAAGTGGGTACTCTTTAAACATAGCAAAGCCAAAAATAGCATAATCATATCATGGTGATTATAACATCCCCATATCGAAACAATTTATCCATGGCATAAATACAACCATCTAATAATAATCAAGTCTCCATATATGGAAATTCCTTATGAGTTGCATATGAATAAATCTAGTTATACATTTTTGGATCTTGCAGAGCAAGCCCCCTTTGGAATCAAAGACAAACAATTTCTTTTCTTTAGGAGGAAGGGAGGGAGTATATTATACACGATGAATACACACAAAGGTTCCACAAGTGAAGCTAATATTCTAGATACATTAAACAACAAAACCTCTACCTTTAGTCAAGTAGTAATAGTCCATTTAAAACTTCTCATGCTAGTAAAATAGATAGTCTATATGAAATAACTTACCTAGAAGACCAAAAAATAAATAGTTCCTTTGTACCTATGGTTAACCCATATTCAACCTTCACTAAGCCACACTAAGATGTTTTCGCATTCATAAAATCTCTCATCAAGCAACAATCTTCTAAAGTAAAAGAATACATTTAATCCAGAAAGTTTGATCAATGCCTTTTGAAAGCCACTAAGGAGGAAAAACTTGGCACATTACAAATTCCTCCAGAACTGCCATGTCAATGGACCGAACAAAGATACACTCATCTCTATTTTGGAGTAGTATGATTGACTCTAACCTTTTATAGCAGGAAAGGTATGCCCATTATAGCCAGAATGGCTCTCTTAAACTCAAGATATTTGAGATATGAGCAAGCATGCAAAGGGACTGTGGAGTCAACATTGGTTGCAAAGACAATATGTGTAACACGGTTCCTAAATTATTGCATCCCTTTAAAAGACAAAAAGCTCCTAGAGACACTTAAGGTCTAAGTCTAAATACTTTGAGCTCGGATGCTAGAAGGATCCTTCACTACCAAATGGCTTATAGGATTCAAAATCACTCATGGGATCTTGCACTACCAAAGGAAGGAAGAGATGTTCTCTTCATTTCCATGAACACCAAGCATGTCCCAACTGTGATACATGCTCCAAAGCAACTTGAAAGGAAAGAACTCCTTAAGCTCATACCCGAAACATAGGTAACCAGCTATGAGAAGTTGTACTAGAATACGATACCTATCCAATCTTCATTAAAAAGAAGGATGGAACTATTACCATCAGCTTCAACAAGGATAAGAAAAAGGAGAAGAAGACACCATCCATCTTCTCCTCCATGTTAATGATCCAACTCACTTAGGTTATCTATCAACTAGCAAAAGAATACTTGGCAAACTCTAAGCCAAATAAAACAATGTAGCAAATCATCAAATCATTCTCAAAAGAAGGAAAACCTATTTGCTTTGCTAAGGATCTATTCAACGGACATGAATTTTTTAACCCGGAATCTTTATGTGATGAATTCTATGTCTAAAGAAACTTCTCCTATGATGATGATGATGATATTCACACACACAAAAAAAAAGGAGAAGAGGAAAAGGATCAAATTCCCTTTTCTAGAAGAGAAACTAATAAGGAGACCCTACTATTGGACCCCTTGGATAAGACTACAAAAAATGGAAATATATGGTTTCTTATGAAAATTCCCAAAGGGACCATTAGAAGAATCTGACTCTAAGTCTGACAACAAAAATGATGATGGTGAGGTAATTTAAATGCCTCTGCACCATCCTTTTAGTCAGTCCCCTTACGATGTCCTTATGAGACTAGAAAGGATTAAACTATACCTTAACGAACCAAAAGTCAAACAAGCTGAATGTCACCCTACTCCTGAATCACTCAGGGAAAACATGATGAAAAGGCAAAATCCAATGCTTAAGGTACCAAAAAGAATTTGGATAGCAAAAAAGAAGAAATGAGAAGTTTCCTCATCAAAAGCCTCTAAGCCCAACTCTTCCATGGACACTTAGCCAATATCCAAGTATGTTGAAGAATGGACTTCATCAAGCTCATCTTTGGATACTTCTTCTAAAGAAAAAAAGGGCAACTGAAAAGGTCCACCGGAATATCTCCGAATCTCTAGAAAAAGAAAAACCAGGAACTCCACCTAGAAAGATCTATATGATTTGAGGAGATCAAAAAAAGGAAGAATTTCCTCCTATGAAAGAATATGAACATAATGATTACAGACATGTTCCTAGAATTAGAAATCCAGCCAAAAGAGATTCCCAAGGCATCAGAAAAAAAGAGTAGCACAGTGGAAGTTATTCTCAACTAGCAAACTGATAATGCTCTTATATAAAACCAGATGCTCAAAAGGATTGGAAGCGATGTTGAGAATATCCACTCCAAACCATTCTCTATAAAAATAAAAAAAAAAAAAAAAAAAAACTAGATGAGACATCCAAAAGGACATCCATTCTACAATAACTCTACAGTAACAAATAGAGGAAATCAAAAACCTGTGCCTATGCTTGGCATTTCTCTTTCTAACATCATTAAACAAAAGAAGTTAGAAACTAGGAAGCTACGAGAGCAAATATGCATACTGGAAGCCAATCACAGAGGTGTACTTTCTACATTTGATATATTTACTCCTAAATCAGGAATAAATATTGATAACTATAGACACCCTATTTTTGCCCCCACCTAAATTTTTAAAAAATATATAAATAAATAAATAATAAAATAACAGAAAATAATAGCAATAATAAAAACCTGGTTTACAAAAAAAAAATACATAATAAAGACGATAAAAAAAGAAGAAAAAAATGAAGAAAAATGGAAAAAAATAAATGATGAAGAAAAATAATAAATAGCAAAATTAATAAAAATTGTGAACATTTTCAATACAAATAAAGAAATATGAGACTCTAAATTAAGTTCAGGAACCTCAAAATCAATAAAAAATAACTAAGGCCGTTAGCTCATATATAATTTCAGTGTAATAATAAACCGAGAATTGGGCCGGCTTAGCTGGTCAGTGTGGTTACCTGGTGCGCACGGGGAGAGGCTAGTTCACATGTTCGAATCTTGTCTAAGGCACTTTATACCATTTTCATTTCTTTTTTCCCTCAGACTACCACGTGTCAACGTCTAATTGGCTGGACTCGATCACTTGTTCAGCACATGATCATCTTTAACCTCCAGCTAATGACCGTGGGGAGGAGATAAAGACAAATCCGGCTATTTTGAGCTCGATTTTTAGCACAAATACACCGTTATTTAACTAATAGATTGATAAATATCACATTAAAAACAAACATTAGCATCAATCTTTAACTAAAAAAATCAAAAAAAAATAGAGCTTATCCTTACTTAGATTCGGTGCAATCCAAGGTCCCTCGAGCTCATTCATAGACTCCTATAAATAAACTAAGGTGTCACAACTTTGAAAAGTCTGGAAAAATCACAAAAAATATACTCATATACTTCGACCGAGAGCTTTCTCTCTCTAGGACGTCGACCACCACCTTCTCTTTAAGATAGCTCCACCTACACACAACCTTAAACCACCATTTAGGCACTAGTAGACTCCTTAGGTCACATAAAGGATGAAAAACCCTATCTTTTGATCCAATTTTGCTTTAATCAACAAAATAAAAAAAACTACCACAACCACTACTCTTAGCCACCTTTGAAACACCACCTTAAGCTAGCTTTTAAGCAAAAACAACACCACCAATTAATTCCTCATCCCCAAAAAAACCTAAGAAAACACCCATCAATCACCCCTAACGACTACCAAATCGCCGCCGACGAAGAGCTTCACCACTATGACCCGTAACCCAACCCACGTCTATCCGGCAATCTAATTGGTTTTTCTTTTTTTCATTTATTTATTATTTTTATTATATGATTATTTTTAGGGCATTTTAGTTCATTTTTTAGCTTATTTTTAATTAAAAATAAATATAATAATTAAAATAAGTAATAATAACAATAAATTTAAAGTACCCATTATGTTATCATAGTGTATAACATCGCCCAATAGCGAAAAAATAATAATAATAAATAAAATAAAATCTTTAATAAAATAAAATAAAATAAAAATCCTTAGCAAATTAAATAAAAATATAAAATAAAAAAAAAGATATGAAAATAAAGATTTTTAATATAAGTTAAGATCTTAGAAATAAAAATATAAAAATGAAAAACAAAAAAGTAAATAAATAAAAATCTTAGTATAAATAAAATTTTAGGAACAAGTGAAAATGATAAAAATATATAAAAAAATAAATTTTTTTTAGTTTAAGGTTTTTAGTTAAATGAATAAAATACAAATAAAGAATAAAGTATAAAAATGAATAAAAAAACTTTTTTTTAGCATTTTAAGGTTTTATCACTTAGATTTTTTTTAAAATAAAAATTTAATATGAGGTTTTCCCCAAAATTAGGTTATCTTAGATTTTCCAAAAAACAATCTTCTAATAATCTAGGTCATTTAGGTATTTTCTTAATAAAAATTAATATAATTAAATAATGTAAACCTAGTGCTTTTTATTAAATAAAATTAACCAAAAAATTAAAATTTTTATAAAAGAAAAGCAAACTACGGATAGTTTGATCCTAACTAGTAGGTACGTAGACACCTTCAAAGCAATCATAATAAAATAAAAACTTTATGTTAAGAAAAATAACCATAATGAAATAAAAACTTTAGGTTAAGAAAAACAACCATAGTGAAATAAAAACTTTAGGTTAGAAAAATAATCATAATAAAATAAAAATCTTAGGTTTAGAAAAATTAAACAAAATAATAGTAATAAAAACATAAAAAAAAAAAAAAAACTTTAGGTTATTAGCACTAAAAGCCTTAGAAAAATTAATGTAATAAACTCTAGACTTTAGGTTTTCTTTTAACATAAATTCAAAATCTTATAAAAATATAAAAACATGAAAATAACAATAATAAATAGCATATTATAGTATGTGGTAGATGATAAATAAATAAATAATACAAAGGCCTTTTAGTAAATATTCTTGAAAATTCTACATGATAACCATTTAGGCTTCAATAGGTTAGCTCCGAATCCAGTACCTTTGGCTTATATTTTTCTAAAATGTTTTTTTAGGAAAATTCACATATTAGTAGCTAGTTAAGGTTAATCTACTGAATTAACTTTAACTTTATTTTCCAACTTAGGTTGGTGGCGAATCCTTTTAAAAATCGATTTTCCTTAATTTAGTCAGTAATCTATGTTAAATAAGTAAGATTTAGTATATATTAAACTAAAAAAAAAAAAACACATCTCGATAGGATGCTAACTCCATTGGGAACTCATTTCAAAAGTGGGCTAGCCATGTAGCAATTTTCTCTAATATGTCTAAAAGGCCTTTAATTACTTATATATGTCCTTTTTATTTTATTGCTTACCTTTGTGAATTATCTTTTGTAAATAGTGGTACTAATTGGGTTATGAGTGATGCAAAAAAAAAAAAAAAAAAAAAAAGAAGAAAAAAAAAAGAAGAAAAAGGAAGGGAAAGAGGAAAGAGCGCCTAATCGGCCACTATGAAAGTTCTTTTTTATATACATGTCTAAATATGGCCGAACTTGGGCCATTTAGAAAATTAAGATGGAATGTCAATGTGTACCTGTCAGGTTGTAGTGGTGTATACCACTGCTTGACAACGATTAGGTGATTCTACTCCAGGCTTTGATGTAACCACCAATTATAGAGTTAGAGGACCTTTAGAACTTACCTTCATTCCCGTGTGTGTGGTTTTTATTTATTTTCTCTATCTATTCTTATTTTATGTTTTGTTTTGTTTGTTTTTTTGCAAATGAATAGTAATGTGGCACTGTAAGCATAAAGCTACAATTCTGCTAATGTCCAAAATCGTAATCTTTGTAATCTCTTTTCCCTGTATTTCTTCAATTTTGTAAAATTTTGGTTTTTCTTTTTGTTTTTTTTTTTTTTTTGGTAATCTGTAGTAAAATGGAGAACCGAACCAAAGACCGATCAATGTCAACAAATTCCACATGGATTAATATGTTTATCCTATAGAAACCTTGCATAGGTGGTTTGATACATTCATTCAAGAACATCAGGATTGCATTATGCAAAAGATCGACCTAATGACGTCTCCAATGAAGGTACAACTTAAGTGGGATCTAATTAGAGCTATGGCCCATTTTTTGGATCCTGAGTCATCATCATTTGATTTTGTGCCTTATAAGTTAGCACCCACCCTAGAGGAGTATACTTAATTACTTAAGGCCTTTGCCATGGAAAATGGAATAATGACCCCAAACTTAAAAACCCAGCCAGTGAACATGTTTCATCACTTGTTAGGGGTCAAGAAAAGTGAAATTTCTAAAGTACTGACTGAATGCAAAGACAAGTGTACCAAGTTCTCCAAAATGGGTAGTTGGTATGCGTACTCATCAGCATATCTCAATAAGCGGGACATTTTCTATGGAGGATATAATGATTTGCAAAGGAACCTGATAGGAATCAGACTTTTCCAGGACCTATCACCAGGGCCCGAGCTAAGGGTCTCCAGAATCTAGTTATGAGGGTTTTGCTAGAGAAACCTAACCTTGAGAAGTCTAACTCACTTTCTACATCTTTGCACTATAATTTTGATGCATTTCAGCAGGTTCATTTGTCAGTCTTACAGGATGCAAAAACACCCTTATTACTGAGTGAATCAGGGTTGTCAACTGAACCTGATTCAAAAGCTTCTTGAAGACCGGCATCATGAAGGACCATTTCTTTATATATTTACTCTTTTATGAACTATTTTGATTGTATTTTGGTTTTGGAACACTTTTATTTCTTTGTAACTTTCATTTAGGGTTAGCCACCTTAAAAGTGGCAAACTTGTAATTTTGAGCACTTTTTAACCCTAGAAGTAGCAAGTATAAATACTTGCTTAAGAGAGGGTTTGAGGAGCTTATTTTTGCAGATTATACACTATCTTTCACTTGAGAATTAGGGTTCATACCTTGGTTCCAAACTCTTATCAATTTCAATCCCAAGAGTTGAAATTGTGGCGAGTGCAACATCTTGAAATTGTGAGTTATATCAATTTCATTTTGTTGTGATTTCTTTTCTTCTCTAGTGTGTCATATCTAGGGTTGAATTGAGATAGTTCTTGGTCAGAAATACATGTTGTTATTCATGAATTCTTGTGCTTATTTGAAGTATTTATCAAATTGATTCGAATCATCATTGAAGACTACACTTAAAAACGTGTTCTTTTCAATTGGAAAGGGATTCTTAGAATTAAGGTTTTCTTTGTCATTTGTGGATTATTTGCATGGATTATATGAGATTAGGGTGTTGTTAGAAGGTATTATGATTGTGGTATTCTAATTACATCATTGGATTTTTGGATTTCATCATATCTTCATTAGGGTTCACATGAAAAGTGCCCTTTGTGGATCCGATTTTGCTTAGACTTGAGATAGTTTTTCTTAAGTCTTTTGATTGTGCTTTCAAGTGTGTTTAAGCACATCAAACCACATTAATGTATTCATACCGGTAGCATTTGCAACCATTCTTTTCCTACAAAGGCGATCTAATGTCCATTTCAGGGTGGCTGAGCTAGTTTCCCAATTTTTTACAGGTAAGTCCTATGTCTCAGCAATATTAGCATAATAAATCCAATCCTTGAATTTTGTGAAGCGACAAGGTCACAGTTTGTTCAAGGGAGGGCCCACCTTGTTAATAGTATGGTTTGCAGCCACATCAAAGCATTTGGAGCAGATTTAATGAGGGGATCCTTAGCTCCACAAACAAACATAGTGGATAACTTTGCTACGTAAGTTAAGTTATCGAGTGATACATCCACTCAACAATGGTGCAAGCTACTCGAGATGATCGAGTTGGGAGACATTACATGGATGGCTAAGTGGAATCATTGCACTAAGGCCATACTCAAATGTGAGGAGTATCTAGGTGTACCTCTAGTTGGTATTATGGGTTGTACTGGTTACTTCCTAGCTCAAGTTATTAGACAATTGGGCCCCTTGCAAGACAATTACCTATATAGAGTCATTAAAACGAGTAACCCTCAACTATCAAGATGCTAACATACCACTAGTAACCAAGATCGCCCACCTTGAAAATATCAAAGAATTGTGGGAGCACAGGGAGGTGAAGAAAATAGACCTGGGTGAACTCAAAGGGAGGATCAAGGCTCATAAGGCTACTCGAGAGTTCATCTACGATTTTATGAAAAACATTAGTCAGGCGCAATACGAGTCTCCTAACATTTTCAAGCATGAGCTAGAATTGCATAATCTGACACCAAAAGAGGAGGGGTACAGAGCTACCATACAAGTAAAGGTAGAAGTCCTAGACCAAAAATGGAAGAAGGCCACAAATTATTGGAGGAAGAAGCATGGATAGTCCCAAAAGGTTATCCATTACTTAAGGGACTAGTTGAAGGAAAAAGATGAACGAATCTAGCAACTGAAGGAGGAAGCTAAAGCAGTTTGAACAAGGTAGTATAGGAGAAAAAATAAGTAGTAGTAGTAGTAGTAAAGAGGAGTTTACTAGTTTACTTTCTGTTCAAGATAGAGTTTTAGGTCATGTATTTATTTGAACATTAATAAGAGATTGCAATTTAATGAGCCAAAATACGTGCCACATTACTATTCAATTATGATCTGTTATCTTACTGATCATTGCCATCCCTACGTAAAATGATAACAAAAGAAAACAAAAAAAGGGGGTATGTATATATAAACAATGCGAGCAAAGAAACAAAATATTTGATTTAAAAAAATCTAACAAATTTAGATCATGTTACAGATCTCAAAGATAACTCCTAAGTAGGTAAGCCTTCTCAAAAGCCCGATTATCACTAGCTCAAGAGCTAGAATAGCTAAAAACACCGGTAACAGCAACCCTGATTAGAAAATTACGGCTCTTGAGCAGACTATGCTATAACTAACTAAGCAGATGCAGACTCTAACATACACCATCAACCGAATCTACACTGACAAAGCAATACAAGTAGATCAAATCGAACCTCAACAGACTTTCAACTCAAACCTTAGGGATGAATCGAGGAATGATGGTGGTGACAGTTTAAGGAGGGAGTTTGAGGAAAAGTAGTGGGATATGGAAAAGAAACTACTCCAAAAGTTCAATGAGAAGATGAGAGTCTTTGAGGAAACCAATGGATTTGAGCAAACTGATCTAGTTAATCTACCCACTTATGAAGATGAGGAGTTCTTCGATAAGTTTAAGATCTTAGACTTTAAAAAGTATGATGGTACCAACTATCCAAAACTCCATGCCAGATTCTATATCAGAAAGATGGCTAAATATACCAAGTATAAGCGGTTGATGGTACAAACCTTTCAGAACAATTTAACTGGGCCAGCTCTAGTATGATATGCCCAGCTAGATCTGAATGAGATAAACACATAGGATAAATTAGCAAGGGTTTTTTATAACCAATACAAGTTTAATGTTGAATCAGCTCCATCTGTTTAGGACTTAAATAGCATAAGGAAGAAGAGCAACGAGTCTTTTAGAAAATATGCACAACGGTGGAGGGGAGTGTTTGCCAGGATAACTACCCCCTTACCAGAGAAGGATTTGACTTACATGTTCATCAATAATTTATGCAAGCCTTGCTACCAGCATTTAATGGCGTACCGCAAGTTTTACCAAGATAGTATAGGCTGGATGCCGCATCGAGAATGCAATCTCCTCTGGAAGGCTCCCTGTTCTGGAAGAGGGAGGAAAGAAAGTCACACACCTAAGGCTAGTTAGCAAGGGATAGGAAGCGACCATCAGTATGGTAGTCACAAGAGATCATTCCAGGCCAACGCCACAGGTAACCGTCCAGATGAATCAGAATACCCCAAAGTGAGACCCAAACCAACGCCAACAGAGAAGGCTGTTCACCAGAATCCTTATCCCTCTGAGCCAAGTCCTTCATCGTCACTATAATGAGAATCTGTTGAATTTCAAGGTACCTCTTGATAACTACAGACCTAAGGATTACAACCCCAACCTTCATTATGAGTATCATTTGGGGTAAGAGGGGCACTCTAAAGATAACTATTAAAGGTTGAGAAACAAGATATAGGACCTCATAGATGCTCAACTGGTTCAGTTGGACTTTGTAGAAGCTCTAACACTTAATGTCAATAATAATCCCTTGCCAAGCCACAAATCCTTCGTCAATGTGATCATTGCTGAAGAGTGTAAACTAGGGATAAATTTAGATATGTTCCCCATTACGTTGGAACAAAAAGCATGGAACTTGAAGTAAAAAGGTCACCTACATGATATGAGAAATCTCAAAAATCATACCAGAACCAAACCTACAATTCACCAATTATTTAGAGAAGAGAAAGTGAAGAGAGGATATTCATGCCATGATGAACCCTAAGCCTAAGAAGAATCATATACGGAAGGAGTTAACAAGGAGGTATTTAGCAGGCGATCCCACCGTCGACACACTAGGAGAACCATTTGGGACATTTAAATACCTGGTAGACTATTCATTTGTACCAAGAGTCTACGCAGATGCACCGCTTACGGGATGGGGATTGGAATTCGAGGAAGAAGATAACCCTAGAGGTTAGAAAGGGAAATCTGAGCAAATAGTAGGAATCGTAGGAATCGACCCCAAGTCTTCACCTTCAAATGCCCCAAATGGGAGCAAGGGACAACCACCATTCAACCCAATAAGTTTTTGTTTGACATTCCATTGTCACTAGAGAATTATAGAGATGCACCATTGAATTACCAAGCTATAAATCAGACTACGAAGGCACCACCGATGATAGGAGGACTAACCTGCTCAGGAAGGGTATATGATTCGGTTGAAGAAGTTAAGAGGAAGTAAAGGATCAAAATCCCCATAAGAAAATCATAAAGGCCAGGGAAATTGCTTAATGGGCCTTCTTTAATCCTCTGATTTACACCATGAGGCACTCATGAAATTGCTTTATGAAGTCAAGGTCACTGAAGTTATTGTAGCTAAAAAATTGGGTTTAGTAATCAATTCTATCTTCGTGATGGATCAAATAGCCTTTTCACTAGAAGAGTCGGGAGAAAAAGGTGACCAACACACCAAGTCGTTATACATTGTAACTAAATGCAAGGATATGGTAGTGGCTCAAGTACCGATCGACAACGGTTCATCCTTAAATGTGTGTCCATTATCTACGCTGAACTTGCTGAGAATAGGCACATCAAAATTGAAACCAAGCTCGATTACAATGCGAGCCTTCGATGGGTCTAAGAGAGAGATACTAGGGGAGGTTAAACTACATATTGAAATTAGTCCACAAGGGTTCATGATTCATTTCCAAGTGCTGGACATACCGAGGTCTTTCAACTTGTTAATGGGTAGGCCTTGGATACACTCGATCGAAGCTGTACCATCTAGCCTACACCAGAAGGTCAAGTTTGTGTCTAATGGTCTGCTTGTAATGGTGTTAGGGGAACAGGACTATGCCATATACAAAGAAACTGCCATCCCATATATTGGGAGTGAAGAGATGGAAGAACCAGGATTGCAGCTTTTTGATGGTGTGTATGTAGCCATAGACAAAGAGCCACTCTCAGTTTCACAATAGATTGGCACGTTTGGTTTATGATACAAATCGACTCATCGAGAGATCGAAGAGATGAGGCGGAAACTGAAGAAGAAGAGAGGCAGGGAGTTATATCATGCTCAATTAAAGTTTCCAAACATCAATAACACATTTCCAATACTAGGTTACACCCAATAATTAGAGCTTCTTGAGCTAACTAATTTATTTAGCCAGCAATGCATCGTCAACACAGTAGAATATGATCACAGGAAAAGCTAATTAGACAATTGGCTCTCAATCCCAATCAATGACAATAAGTCTCTTTAAACTAGAGATAGGGTCATAAGAAGCATCTAATTCATTTTAATATTCCAATATGGTTTAGTTCAGCCTGATAGATAATAAATATTTCTCTCACCATGAATAAAGACTTAAATTTCTTCTTCTGAATTTTTCTCTTCCGCTTATTTATCTTTCTATTCACTGCTATTTCTCATATCCAATGAAATCGATGAAAACAGAGGATATCTCGAGCTCGTAAATGATGAAAATGTTAATATCACTTTCAACCCTACTAAGTTAGTCATCGGAGGTGATGTCGAAAAGTCAAAAGAGATTCAGAAAAGTTGGCGTCAATTTAAGCAAGGCAAAGTTATCATTGATGAATCGGTCATTGAGGTAAATTTGGGAACGAATGAAAACCCTAGGAACCTCAAGGTTGGAAACAATTTATTAGAAGAACATAGAGGGGAACTGTTGCAATTATTATTCGAATATCTAGACGTGTTCACATAGTCATACAAAGATATGCTAGGCCTTAATCCTTTAATAGTGGTTCATAAGCTACCCACTAAAGCTAACTTCAAACCAAGAAGGCAAAATCTTAGGAGGTTTTTCCCTAACATTTTGTTGAAAATCAAAGAAGTGAAAAAGTTATTAGAAGTCAGGTTCATTAAGGTATCAGATTATCTAGAATGGGTAGCGAATGTAGTGTCTGTCCTTAAGAAAAATGGGAAATTTTGAGTTTATGTTGATTTCAGAGACCTAAACCAAGCAACGCCAAAAGATAATCTCCCGTTACCACACACCGACGTCTTAATAGATAACACTGTTGGAAATCACCTTTTCTCTTTCATGGATCACTTTTCAAGATATAATTAGATTAAGATGTAAAAAGAGGATAAAACCAAAACAACGTTCATTACTACATGGGGAACGTTTTGCTATAAAGTTATGCCTTTTGGTTTGAAGAATGCAAGAGCAACGTATCAACGAGCTATGGTAACACTATTCCATAACATGATGCATAAAGAAGTAGAGGTATATGTCGATGACATGATTGCTAAGTCTCATGAAGGGGAAGATCATGTGAAACTCCTCAGGAAGTTGTTTGAAAGACTTAGAAAATTCCAATTGAAGTTAAATCCTAAAAAGTGCACATTCAAAGTAACATCAGGGAAGTTCCTAGGGTTTGTTATCAGTGAGAAAGGGATCAAAGTAAACCTAGAAAAGGTAAAGGCAATTTTTGAGATGTTAACCCCGTAAACCCTTAAAGAGGTAAGGGGCCTATTAGGGAGTTTGAACTATATAGCCAAGTTTATATCTCAACTTACCGATAAGTGTTATCCCTTATTCAATCCTGAAAAAGAATGCCAAGATGAAATGGGAAGCAAAATGTGAAGCTTTCTCTAAAATCAAAAGGTATTTAACAAATCCTCCAGTTCTGATAGTTCATACCCTTGGGAAGCCTTTATTCTTGTATTTAACCGTACTCCCGGAGTCCATAGGTTGTGTGTTGGGGTAAAAAGATGAGACAAAAGGAAAGGAGTGCTCGATATATTATCTAAGCAAGAAGTTCAATGAAGGAGAACAAGGATACTCAGAAGTCGAAAGGACCTATTGCGCTTTGGTATGGGTAATGCACCAACTTCAACAATACACCTTGTATTACTTGATCAAGTTATTAACCAAACATGATCTGCTACGATATCTAGCAGAAAAACCAGCATTTGTGGGAAGAATCTCCAAATGGAAAATGTTACTTTTAGAGTTCGATATTAGATACGTAAATCAAAACTCGGTAAAAGAATAAGCTTTAGTAAACCAATTGGCCAAATATCGAGGGAAAGATATGTTGGAAGTCTCAAAACTCAATTTCCATATGAAGGGATTATGGCCACTATTGACGAAAGATCAAAAGGCCAGCAATGGGAGTTATATTTTATTGGAGTCGCGAATGTTTTCAAATGTGGAATAGGGGCAGTCTTGATATCTCTTGAAGGTAACCATTTTCCTGTAGCATCAAAGTTAACATTCCCATATACCAACAATATAGCAGAATACAAAGCTTGTATCCTAGGACTTAAGATGGCGTTAAAAAGGGGTATCCAGGAATTGGAAGTATATAGAGACAGATCTTTAATTATTCTCTAAACCTTAGGAGAATACAAGACCAGAGACAGCAAATTAATTTCATATCACCAGCATCTTAGCAAATTGATTGAAAGGTTCGAAAAATTTTCTTTCACATATATGCCTAAAACCCAAAATCAGTTCACCGATGCTCTAGCAACGTTAGCATCCATGATCCGCATCATGGGCAGTGTAGAGATTCAGCCTATAAAGATCAAAATTGAGGAGAAACCAACTTTTTGCTTAGAGGTGGAAAAGACTCAAAATCAAAAGCCTTAGTACCACAATATCAAGGAATTCCTTCAAAATGGCACTTATCTAGAGGAGGCGGATAAGAAAGACTAGAAGGCATTGAGAAGGTTAGCAACACATTTTTTACCTAGCAGTCTTGCACTATACAAGAAATCCTTCGATACTACCCTATTAAGGTGTGTCGACGAGGAGGAAGCGGATACCCTAATGTGGGAAGTACATAAAGGATAGGTTACTTCTGGATGACTATGGAAACGAATTGTATTAAACATATGAGGCATTGCCACTTATGCCAAGTTTATGCTAATAAAATCAATGTTCCACCTCAAGAATTATACGTATTGTCAGCCCCATCGCTGTTCTCTATGTGAGGCATTGATATGATTAGCCCAATAACTCCAAAAGCTTCAAGCAAACACAGGTTCATTTTGTTAACCATTGACTATTTTACCAAATGGGTTGAAGCATCTTCATATGCCAGTGTGACAAAAGGAGTGGTCATCAGGTTCTTGAAAAGGGACATAATTGCTAGATATGGGGCACCTAAATCCATTATTACTGATTAAGGAACCAATTTAAACAATAAATTAATCACAGAGACATGCCAACAATTTAGAATCAATCACAAAAATTCAACTCCATATCAGCCTCAAATGAATGGAGCGGTTGAGGCTGCCAACAAAAATATAAAAAGAATTATTGAAAAAATGGCAATTACTTACACTGATTGGCATTAAATGTTACCATTTGCCCTTATGGCATACAGAACCTTGATAAGAACCTCGACTAGAGCCACTCCTTATTCACTGGTATATAGAACTGAGGTTGTGTTGCCCGTAGAAGTGCAAATCCCATCGTGTAGGGTACTCGCCAAAACATAGCTCGATGAAGCAAAATAGGTAAAGAAAAGGGCAGATTAGCTGAATCTGATCGACGAAAAGAGACTTACGGCATTATGTCATGGTCAATGCTACCAATAGAGGATGGCTAAAGCATTTAATAAGAAGGTACGATTGAGAAGCTTCAAGGAGAGACATTTAGTATTGAAGAAGGTGTTGCTAAATGTATAAGATCCTAAAGGAAAATTCACTCCAAATTATGAAGGACTCTCTGTTGTGAAAAAGGCCCTGATCGGGGGGGGGCATTAGTGCTGGCCGATATGGATGGCCCAAACTTAAGAGGCCATGTTAACGTAAATGCAATGAAGTTGTATTACCCATGAATAATCAAAGAAATCTTTTGTAGAACCTGATGAGAGAATCGACAATACTAATCTCTTTATGACGTAATTTTCATTGTTTATGAGCAAAGTTAATATCCTCCATGGTTGTTGATGTTGGATTCGTCATTGACCAACCCTTACCTATGCACTTCATTTGATAAGTTCCTTTTCTTCAAATTCCTTACACTGCATTATAAAAAATAAACCAAGCTAACACCCATAAAATAAATGGTTAAATGCTTCATTATGACTTAATCCTTTTCTAAGGAAATTTTATTGCTAGAAAAATTACTAACACAATTTCAGGAGTCAATATACCTCAAAGGTTTAATTCTGGCACATAAATAGAAGATATGACCATGAAGATTGGTTGCGGACATTTCACGAAGTTGTTCTGGCTCAAGGAGCGAGTGATCACCAAGCGACAAGTGGGAAGCTACCGCCTAGATGGAATCGATGAGATCAATAAGATTCGTTCTTTGGTAAAGTAATTTTTACTAAATATCATGTTTCAACATACTTTCAAAACCTCAAAAAGTTGATATAAAGAGCATTTATTAATTAAGTCTAGCCATGTTAATAGCCAACAAGCCCTTTAAGTTTGTTCTGATTAGTAGATGGCAAAACTTTAAGTCTAGTCTCATCAGTAGCTAGCAATACATTCAAGTCCATTCTCATTAGTAAATGGCCTCACACTTAAGTCCATTCTCGTCAGTAGATGGCAAAACCTTAAGTTTAGTCTCATTAGTAGCTAGCAATACATTCAAGTCCATTCTCATTAGTAAATGGCCTCACACTTAAGACCATCTTCATCAATAGAAGGCAAATATTGAAGTCCTATCTCATCAGTAGTAGGCATATCACTCTAGATTAATGGCAAAAATCGTGTCTTTTTGGTCTTTGTAGCAAAGTTCTATTCGAACTTCACTACAAAGAAGGGCAGCTATAGATACCCTATTTTTGCCTCTGTCTAGATTTAAAATATATATATATATATATATAAATAATAAAATAACAGAAAATAATAACAATAATAAAAAGCCCAGTTTACCAAAAAAAAATACATAATAAAGACAATAAAAAAAGAAGAAAAAAGCAAAAAATAAAGAAAAATGGAAAAAAATTAAAAATGATGAAAAAAATAATAAATAACAAAATTAATAAAAATTGTGAAAATTTTCAATACAAATAAGGAAATATGAGACTCAATAAAAAATAACTAAGACCCTTAACTCATATGTAATTTATGTGTAATAATAAACCGAGAATTGGGCTGGCTCAGCTTGCTTAGTGCACACAGAGAGAGGGTCGGGTCATGTGTTTGAGTCTTGTCCTAGGCACTTTGTACCATTTTCATTTTTTTCCCTTGTACTACCACATGTCAACCTCTGATTGGCTGGACTCGAACACATGCCCTACACGTGATCGTCTTCAACCTTCAGCTAACGACCACGAGGAGGAGATAAATGGTCATTCTAAGCTTGATTTTTAGCACAAATCCACCATTATTTAACTAATAGATTGATAAATATCACATTAAAAACAAAGATTAACATCAATCTTTAACTAAAAAAATTTAAAAAAAATGGAGTTTATCCCTACTTAGATTCGGCGCAATCCAAGGTCCCCCATGCTCATCCATGGACTCCTATAAATAGACCAAGGTGCCACAACTTTGAAAAGGCTAGAAAAATCACAAAAAATACACTCATATACTTTGGCCAAGAGCTTTCTCTCTCTAGGACATCGACAGCCACCTTCTCTCTAGGATAGCTCTACCTACACACAACCTTAAATCACCATTTAGGTGCTAGTAGACTCCTTAGGTCACGTAGAAGAGGGAAAACCCTATCCTTTGATCCAATTTTGCTTTGATCAACAAAATCAAAAAACCATCACAACCACCACTCTCAGCCACCTTTGAAACACCACTCTAGGCTAGCTTTTAGGAAAAAACAATACCACCAATCAATTCCTTACCCCCATAAACCTAGGAAAGCACCCATCAATCACCCCTAACGACCATCGAATTGCCATTGACAAGGAGCTCTACCACCACAACTAGTAACCGGACCCATAACCCATGATCCAACCCGCATCTATCCAGCAACCCAGTTGGTTTTTCTTTTTTTCATTTATTTATTATTTTTATTATAATATTATTTTTAGTTCATTTTTTAGCTTATTTTTAATTAAAAATAAAAATAAAAAATAATAATAATTAAAATAAGTAATAATAACAATAAATTTAGAGTACCCATTAGGTTATCATGGTGTATACCATCGCCCAATAGCAAATAAAATAATAATAATAAAGAAAATAAAATCTTTAATAAAATAAAATTAAATAAAAATCCTTAGCAAATTAAATAAAAATCTAAAATAATAATAAAAAAGATATGAAAATAAAGATTTTTAGTATAAGTTAGGATCTTAGAAATAAAAATATAAAAATAAAAATAAAAAAATTAAATAAATAAAAATCTTAGTATAAATAAAATTTTAGGAGCAAGTGAAAATGATAAAAATATATAAAAAAAATAGTTTAAGGTTTTTAAGTAAATGAAAAAAATAAGAATAAAGAATAAAGTATAAAAATGAATAAAAAAAACTTTTTTTTTATAAAAATCTAACATTTTAAGGTTTTATCACATAGATTTTTTTTAAATAAAAATTTAATATGAGGTTTTTCCCAAACTTAGGTTATCTTAGATTTTCCTAAAAACAATCATCTAAAAATCTAGGCCATTGAAGTATTTTCTTAATAAAAATTAATATGATTGAATAACATAAACCAAGTGCTTTATTAAATAAAATTAACCAACAAATTAAAAGTTTTATAAAAGAAAAGCGAACTACGGACGATTTGATCCTGACTAGCAGTTACGTAGGCACCTTCGGGGCAACCATAATAAAATAAAAAATTTACGTGAAGAAAAATAACCATAATGAAATCAAAACTTTAGGTTAAGAAAAACAACCATAGTGAAATAAAAAATTTAGGTTATAAAAATAATCATAAAAATTAAACAAAATAATAGTAATAAAAACTTTAAAAAATAAATAAAACAAAACTTTAAAAAAATTAGATGAATAAAAACTTTAGGTTATTAGCAATAAAAGCCTTAAAAAATTAGTGTAATAAACTCTAGACTTTAGGTTTTCTTTTAACATAAATTCAAAATCTTATAAAAATATAAAAACATGAAAATAACAATAATAAATAGCATATTATAGTATATGGTAGTAGATAAATAAATAAAAAAATATATAGGCCTTTTAATAAATATTCTTGAAAATTCAACATGATAACCATGTAGGTTTTAATAAGTTAGCTCCCGAATCCAGTACCTTTGATTTATATTTTTCTAAAATATTTTTCTAGGAAAATTTGCATATTAGTAGCTAGTTAAGGTTAATTCACCCAATAACTTTAACTTTATTTTCCAACTTAGGTTGGTGGCAACTCCTTTTAAAAATCAATTTTTCTTAATTTAGTCGAGTAATTGATGAGAGCCATGATGGGAGCCAAGCTAAAAGGTGGAATGTGGATCCTCTTGAAGTGTCACCTGGACCGATCACAAGAACTCAAGCGAAACGATTCAAGGAAGCACTGAACGGGCTGATAAAGGATATCCAAGAAGCCGGAAAAGAGTAGAGCAATCATGAGAATGACCTTGCAATTATACAAGTCATTCAAGGAGATTAAAGCATTGGAGATCAAAGCTGCCGGCCTTGACAACGCTGGCTTAAACGCTTCCGGCCTTGAACTGGCGTTGCCATTCGCATGCGACAAAGGGACTACACCGGCTTACTACGCTACCGGCCTATATACCCAGCGTACATCTTATGCCGGCTACTACGCCGGCTCCTACGCCGCCGGCTTTCATTGCCTGTTTGTTATTTTTCGACGACTTTATGATGTTATGTCATTTTGGGCTTTTGTTATTACGAGTTGTAAACCCTAATATAAGCTGCTAGGGTTGGAAAACAAAACATAGAACACACATACAACATTGAATAACATATTTTTAGAGAATTCCTCTCTTCGTTCTCTAAAAAACTTCTCTTGAACTTATCGGATTTCTTCTGTGGCGTTCAACCCGACTTATCAATCGGTCTTTCATCCTGATTGTGGTGTCAATAGAATATACCAAGGTTCTAGCCTCACCTATAGACAACAGGTCGCGGTTCCACTCGATTGTTTTGACATCTTAGGTTGCAATTCCGAACGTATTGGTATTGGGTTTCATCACACGTAGGCGTGGTTCATATCAGTTTGGTATTAGAGCCTAGGTTTGTTAAACATCAGTTCGGTTTGAGGAAGGTAACATCAAAAACCTAACTCCAATCATTCATATCAAGTTTCGTGTTGTCATAGCTTCATACTCAAGTCCATAGTGTTAATTGTTTCTTGAGTAGTGTAGTGCATCCTATTAATCTTGTTACAAATAAAAAAAAATCACGACAAAAAAAAACGTGAACAAGAATGGAAACAAAGGCAACAAAAAGGAAAGAAAAAGAGGAAAATTCAAGCCCCTAGAGTTGTTCTTGAATTCTACGGAAGGGATTGGTGTAGTTTGGGTTAGTTCCAAGAGAATTGATTATTTGCCTAATTCCAAGCTTAAGCACAATCAAAAGAATCAAGAAAACACCTTAATTCACAAAACACAAAACCGGTTCACTTGACTAGGAAAATGCGGAAATCCTAAGGCAATGGAATGAAATCCAAAGAGCTCTAATTGCTATTATCAATCCAAACAAGTAATCTTCATCAAATAATAACAATTAAAATTGAAACCCACATGAATCCAATCAAGAAAACAAATGGGTCAAACCGCAAATTCCAATCCTTCCTTCAACTATCCAATTCACACCACAATGAAGAGAATGATATCATATATCAAAATAAGCAATCCTATAACAAGATATTGATCACTAATTTCAAATTAAAACAAGTCCAAGAACATCCAAATCAACCCTAGATATGACTCACTAGAGAAGAAATGAACAACAACAAAGATGAATCGATATTACTCACGATTTCTCCTTGTTGCACTCGCCACAATTTCAACTTCTTGGGATTGAAATTGATAAGAGAATTTGGAATTAGGAAAACCCTAAGCCCTCTCATGAAATGTGAAGTGTTTGTTCTGCAAAAATAAGCCTCAATTTGACAAAGAAAACCGTAAAGTAATATTCCTTTTCCAAATGGTGAAATTCACGTTTTCAAGGAAACTTTTCAATGATAATCCAAATCAAATGATAAGTACTTCAAATAATCACAAGAATTCGTGTACAATAAGATGTAAATCTGACCAAGAACTATCTCTAATCAACCCTAGATACAACACACTAGAGAAGAAAAGAAATCACAACAAATAGGAATTGATATGACTCACAAATTCCAATTGTTGCACTCGCCACAATTTCAAGTCTTGGAATTGAAATTGATAAGAGTTGGAACCAAGGTATGAACCCTAATTCACACGTGAAAAGAGGTGTATGTTCTGCAAAAATGATCTCCTCAAACCCTCTCTTAAGCAAATATTTATACTTGCTACTCCTAGGGTTAAAAAGTGCTCAAAATTACAAGTTTGCCACTTTTAAGGTGGCTAGCCCTAAATGAAAATTACAAGGAAATAAAAGTGTCCCAAAACCAAATACAACTAAAATAGTTCATAAAATGAAAAATACATAAAATAAATGCTCTTCATGATACCAATCTTCTATAGCTATCGGCCCAACTCATCGCCGTTCAGGTCGGTCCATGGATAACCCACAAGCTGAGTTTAAGTGAGTTTGTCCATTGCCCTGTAAAGCATGTTAAGTATTCCTGTTGGAATATAAAAACATGAATAAGATAAAAGAGGTTAGTATATAAATAATTCCGGGGTCGTTCTGCTCAAAATGGGCCCTCAACGCCAAGATTTGAAATCCTTTAGTTCTTGCCCTAATGATAGGTCTTGTCGGATTTTTATTCCTATCATCTCCTTGGGCCTCAAAAAGATTTGTCCTCAAATCTAGTAGATCAAATGCAGTAGAGACTTTGTTTCCTCCTAGCAAGTCACCTGAAGAAATATCTCTGCAGAATCCCAATATCTGAAATACTATAGGTGGTGATTGTCTTCTCTCCTCCATTTCCAGGATGTATCTCTTCTGCAACACAAATAAAGACCCATTATCCACTAAAGTTACCCCTGTATCAACCTGTTCCACTGAAACTGTTTCCTCTTTTTCTAACTCATCTGTATGCTGCTGATCCTCATGGTCTTCTAATGGTTGGCCCAACTGCTTATTACCCTCTAAAACCTCTGAAGGTTGGCACATCGGTGTCTGACAAATTTTATGCTCTAAGGGTTGGCTCGTGTCACTAGAGCCCTTAAGAACCTTTGAAGGTTGGCATACTTGAGTCTGCACAATTTGGTCCTCCCAGTTTAGGTAATCATTGTGGAACCCCTACCATCAAATGAAGGCATCTGTAGCTTCACACACTCTGGGCCTCGAGGTGGTCTAAATTCCCTGTCCGGATATGGTTTAAGCCCAAAATTATCATCTCTATCTTCCCTAAGAGCATGATAATCTCCCTTTACTCTAGGTGGCGCTTGAAGGTTTACCACTGGTGGTGGTGGCAATGTCATCCTATCAATCCTTGTTGCTAATGTAGCAACAAATTTGCTAAGGTCCCAAGTTGTTCATCTAGAGTTCTTCCATTTGTATTTTGACGACTTGGTCTGCTACCAACTTGGCTATTGGCCTCATTGCAAATGTACCCATTCACACTATCATATGACATGTTTGTGGATGCGATTTATCTAAAGTACAAATGTAATCTCAAATAATTTGTAGCACACTCCCTTCACTTCACCACGTCACAGTAACAAGTTTGGATAACAACACTCACACTTATACACCCATGGTGCAACAAGTCACCAATGCAATAAATACTTTTATCACTTCAAGTATATTAGAATAAGTGAAGCACAAATAAATACTTCTAAGTAGTTAAGAAATTAAATTCAACTCACAAGTGTTGAAGTAATAAGTTCAATTACTTTCTCACTTTAATGTTTGTTTTTAAATTCAAATTCTACTACTTCAATTTTCCTTTATTGCCACGGTTTCACACCTACAATTGATCTTGATGTGCAGCACCTTTAATCCACATAAACCCACAAATTTACACCACCACACACACCTTCAATCACGGTGCACTCACTCCACCAATAGCTCCACGACAACAACAACAAATTGCACTCCACCTCCACGACAAAAATAAGAAATGGAAACAACAACAAATATACTCTAATTCCACGGCAATAATAACAAATATACTTCACTCCCCACAAGTTCTAACCGCAACTCATAACCAAATAGGCAGCAACTTCAATTTGAAATTCAAATAACTTCACTTATTGCAAGCCTTCCTCAATTGGTAACAATGAATTCAAATTCAAATAGCAATCATTAACTCCCACAACTTAATTGCATATGATTTGAATTCAAATAATTCCTTACTAACCAAACTTAATGTAATCTGCAAATTTAACTTCACAAATTCAGAATTACACAATGGAATTCAAACAACAAACTTCACAACTCCACACGCTACAAGCTACTTCACGCCAACAATTTGGTAAGTTTCACAATTTCAAACAATTTGCTAAAGTAACTTCACTTTGTACTTCTACTCTTCCACGTGAATTAGTGTCCACAAAATGATATAATAACCTTCCCAAATCAACTCCAACAATCAGCAAATCAAATCCCAATCTAAAGCAATTTCGCAATCTCAAACAACAACAACAACAACAACTACACAATTGCGTTTTTTCCACTTGATCAACCCTAATTGTTGATCACTTCCACGAAATTGAATACAACCAATTCCCTTCTCTCAACAAGAGCTCTGATACCAAAAAGATGATGTGCCTAAACACACTTAAAAGCACATCCAAAAGACTTAAGAAAAGATATCTCAAGTCTAGGCAAAATCGGATCCAAAAATGGCACTTTTCAAATGAAACCTAATGATGAAATGATGAAATTCAAACAACTAATGATATAATCTGAATACCACAATGGAAATGGATTCTAACAACACTCTAATTTCATATAATCCACGAAAATGAAGCCTCAATTTGACAAAGAAAACCGTAAAGTAAGATTCCTTTTCCAAATGGTGAAATTCACGTTTTCAAGGAAACTTTTCAATGATAATCCAAATCAAATGATAAGTACTTCAAATAATCACAAGAATTCGTGTACAATAAGATGTAAATCTGACCAAGAACTATCTCTAATCAACCCTAGATACAACACACTAGAGAAGAAAAGAAATCACAACAAATAGGAATTGATATGACTCACAAATTCCAATTGTTGCACTCGCCACAATTTCAAGTCTTGGAATTGAAATTGATAAGAGTTGGAACCAAGGTATGAACCCTAATTCACACGTGAAAAGAGGTGTATGTTCTGCAAAAATGATCTCCTCAAACCCTCTCTTAAGCAAATATTTATACTTGCTACTCCTAGGGTTAAAAAGTGCTCAAAATTACAAGTTTGCCACTTTTAAGGTGGCTAGCCCTAAATGAAAATTACAAGGAAATAAAAGTGTCCCAAAACCAAATACAACTAAAATAGTTCATAAAATGAAAAATACATAAAATAAATGCTCTTCATGATACCAATCTTCTATAGGATCTATCGGCCCAACTCATCGCCAGTTCAGGTCGATCCATGGATAACCCACAAGCTGAGTTTAAGTGAGTTTGTCCATTGCCCTGTAAAGCATGTTAAGTATTCCTGTTGGAATATAAAACACATGAATAAGATAAAAGAGGTTAGTATATAAATAATTCCGGGGTCGATCTGCTCAAAATGGGCCCCCAACGCCAAGATTTGAAATCCTTTAGTTCTTGCCCTAATGATAGGTCTTGTCGGATTTTTATTCCTATCAATTGAGAAGAGGGATTGGTGAGTTGATATCATCCTTGCTTGTGAGAATACACGAGTGATTGTAGGATATCATCCTTTGAGTGAAACACGTAAGGGAGTGAATCGTAAGGCTTAATCCTATATATTTGTGTTAGTACTAACCTTTATTACAGGAACTATGTCGAGGCAACATTCTCTTGAAGGTGAGAGGGGGAGGTTTGATACCAGGTTAGTGATTGAGGCGTTGAGGAGTAAGATGAAGAGGATGTGTTAGGAGGGCATAGAACAAATTCATGAGACGGTGGAGTAAAAACTAGAGCAATCTAAAAACATCTTTCAAGGCCGTAAGAGGGAGAGTTGTTCTAAGAGAGGACAAAGGGGTGGAGATGAAATTTCTGATGATGAATTTAATTAACCTTCTATCGGGAGTTATAGAGGTTATGGTGTTAAGAATAAAGGAACTAAGGATTGGGAAGATAGAGGAGATAGGAATAGAGAGGATAATCAATTGAGTGGTATAAAGATGAAGATTCCTCCTTTCCAAGGGAAGAATGATCCCAAGGCATACTTAGAATGGGAGAAGAAGGTAGAGATGGTGTTTGATTGTCACAATTATAGTGGGAGAAAGAAAGTGAAGCTTGCTGCCATTGAGTTTTCAGATTATGCCATAGTGTGGTGGGATCAACTGATGTTGAATAGAAGAAGGAATGGCGAACCACCTATTGAGTCTTGGGAAGAGATGAAGAGGATGATGAAGAAGTGGTTTGTTCCTACTTATTACTATCGTGAATTGCACAACAAATTGCAAACTCTTAAGCAGGGAAGCCGAAGTGTGGATGAATATTTCAAGGAGATGGAGGTTACTATGATTAGAGCAAATGTTGAGGAGGATAGAGAGGCTATCATGGCTAGATTTCTTGCTGGGTTGAATAGAGAGATACAAAATGTAGTAGAATTGCAGCATTATGTGGAATTGGAAGATATGGTTCACATGGCTATAAAGGTTGAGAACCAACACAAGAGGAAAGGTAATAGTACTGCACGATTTCAACAGGGTGCTAGTTCATCCACCTGGAAGATTAACCAATGGAAGAAGGAAGAAAAGTCTTTACCCACCAAGCCAAAGGGAAAGCAGAAGCAAGCGGGTTCTACTCCTGGTAACCAAGGTAAACCTGATTCTTCTACTCCTAGAAATCGTGACATTAAATGTTTTAAATGCCAAGGCATAGGCCATATTGCTAGTCAATGTCCGAATAAGCGTGTTATGATTCAGCGCGATGATGGTGAGTATGAGACTGGCGGGGATAGTGAAGATGATGATATGCCTCCATTGGAGAACGTTAGTGAT
Source organism: Laguncularia racemosa (assembly GCA_037954665.1). NCBI lineage: Eukaryota > Viridiplantae > Streptophyta > Magnoliopsida > Myrtales > Combretaceae > Laguncularia > Laguncularia racemosa. The sequence continues at coordinate 356,024 of JBBMOL010000353.1, read as the reverse complement.
GACGAAGAGCCTGTAGTAGGGAAGTTAGTAGCAATAGTGAAGCGAGCTTTGAATTTGTAAGTGAAGGAAGAAGAGGAGGTGCAACGAGAGAATATCTTTCATACTAGATGTTATCTAGGTGATCATATTTGCAGTTTGATCATTAATGGGGGGAGTTGCACTAATGTGGTGAGTACTTTTATTATTGAGAGGTTGGGACTCAAGACTACTAAACACCCTAGCCCATATAAATTGCAATGGCCGAATGATAGTGGTGAGACTAAGGTGAGTAAGCAAGCCTTGATTGCTTTTTGCATCGATAGGTATGAGGATGAGGTGTTATGCGATGTAGTGTCGATGCAGGCGTGTCATGTGTTGTTGGGGAGGCCATGGCAATTTGACAGGAAGATTGTTCATGATGGCTTTTCTAACTAGTATACACTTGTTCACCATGACAAAAGCTATAATCTTAAACCCTTAACACCTAAATAGGTATATGAGGATCAGTTGCAGCTACAGCAATCTTTTACAAAATACAAGATGAGTGAAAAACAGAGGGAGAGAGAGAATAAAAGACATAGAAAAAGAAAAAGAACACAAAAGTCAATATTAAAAGGAAAAAGAGAGAAAGGTTGGAAAGAGTGTGAGAGGCCGAGTTGAGGGGGGGTCAACTTTGGTGGTGAGTGAAAAGGAGAGTACAGCCTTGCAAAAGGAGAGTTGTGTAGCAAGAGCGAGTGTAGTGAGGAGAGCGTTAGTGATGAAGCAACCCATGTTGTTGTTGGTCTTTAAGGAAACTTGTTTGAATACTAATGAACTTTTTAACTCTTTGCCTAGTGTGATTGTGTCTATTGTACAGGATTTTGAAGATGTCTTCCTTGAGGAGATTCCAAAGGGGTTACCACCTAATGGTGGTATTGAGCACTAGATTGACCTTGTACCCGTAGCATCTATTCCAAACAAACCAGCTTATAGAAGTAATCTAGAGGAGACAAAGGAACTCCAAGGCAAGTCAATCAATTAATGGAGAAGGGGTACGTGAGAGAAAGCATGAGCCTATGTGCAGTGCCTATGATTTTAGTGCCTAAGAAGGATGGGTCATGGAGAATGTATGTTGATTGTCGCGCCATCAACAACATCACGGTAAAGTATTGTCATCCCATTTCTCGTTTAGATGACATGTTAGATGAGTTACATGGGTCTAGTGTCTTTTCCAAAATTGATTTGAAAAGCGGATATCACCAAATTAGAATGAAAGAAGGTGATGAATGGAAAACCGCATTTAAGACAAAATATGGATTATATGAGTGGTTAATAATGCCTTTTGGTTTAACTAACGCACCTAGTACTTTCATGAGACTTATGAACCATGTTTTGAGGACTTTTATTGGAAAATTTGTAGTTGTCTATTTTGATGATATCCTCATTTACAGTAAGAGTTTAGAAGACCATATATCTAACTTGAGGGATGTTTTGGAAGTGCTTCGAAAGGAGAAATTATATGCTAACCTCAAAAGTGCACTTTTTGCATAGACAAACTTGTGTTTCTTGGTTTTATTGTTAGTGCACAGGGAATACAGGTTGATGAAGAGAAGATTCGTGCGATCCAAGAATGGCCTAGTCCAACTAATGTAAGTAATCTGCGAAGTTTCCATGGACTAACGAGCTTTTACAGGAGGTTTGTGAAGGATTTCAGCACCATTGCAACACCACTTACTGAAGTAATCAAGAAGAATGTGGGGTTCAGATGAGGAGAGCAACAAGAGAAGGCCTTTCAGGCGCTTAAAAATAAGCTGACACATGCGCCATTACTTGCTTTACCTGATTTCTCTAAAACCTTTGAAATTGAGTGTGATGCTTCAGGAATAGGTATTGGAGTAGTTCTCATGCAGGAGAGGAGACCAATTGCATTCTTTAGTGAGAAGCTAAGTGGGGCAACCTTGAACTACCCTACGTATGACAAAGAGTTATATGCATTGGTTCGAGCACTAGAGACTTGGCAGCACTATCTTTGGCCAAAGGAGTTTGTGATCCACACCGATCATAATCCTTGAAGTACTTGAAGGGACAACATAAGCTAAACAAAAGACATGCTCATTGGGTGGAGTTTATCGAAAAATTTCCCTATGTCATCCACTACAAGCAAGGTAAAGAAAATGTTGTTACTGATGCACTTTCTAGAAGATATGCTCTTAGCTCTACTCTTAGTTCTAGATTACTTGGTTTTGAGCATATTAAAGAATTGTATGCTACTGATCGAGATTTTTGTGAGAAGAGTGGTCATGGTAAATTTCTATAAGCATGAGGGATTCTTGTTTCGGGAGAATAAACTTTACATTCCCAATTATTCTTTAAGAGAATTATTACTGAGGGAGTCTCATGGGAGAGGATTAATGGGGCATTTTGGAGTAGCTAAAACCTTAGGGGTTTTACAGGAACACTTATATTGGCCTCACATGAAACGAGATGTTGAGAGGATTTGTGAGCGATGTGTCACTTGTAAGCAAGCAAAATCTAGAGTCCAACCTCATGGACTTTATACCCCACTTCCCATTCCTCATGAGCCTTGGGTAGATATTTCCATGGATTTTGTGTTAAGATTACCTAAGTCTGGGCATGGTCGAGACTCTATTTTTGTAGTCATGGATAGGTTTTCTAAGATGGCACATTTCATTCCTTGCCACAAAACAGACGATGCTTGCAATATTGCTAATTTGTTCTTTAGGGAAGTTGTGAGATTACATGGTATGCCTAGAACAATCGTATCGGATCAAGATGCTAAGTTCTTGAGCTACTTCTGGAAGACCCTATAGGCTAAGTTAGGAACTAAGCTATTGTTTTCTTTTGCTTGTCATCTACAGATTGATGGTCAAACTGAGGTAGTAAATTGAACTTTATCTACTTTGTTAGGGGCAGTCATTAAAAAGAACATTAAAAGTTGGAAGGATTGTTTGCCGCATGTTGAATTTGCCTATAATCGCATAATGCATTCTGCTACTAAGTTTACTCCTTTTGAAATTGTGTATGGTTTTAATCCACTAACTCCTTTGGATTTATCACCTCTGCCTATTTCTGAGTATGTTAATCTAGATGGTAAGAAGAAAGCAGAATTTATTAAATAGATCCATGAGAAGGCAAGGCTAAACATTGAGCGAAGAACAAAGCAGTATGTGAAACAAGCCAACAAGGGTCGTTAACAAGCTGTCTTTGAACCTAGAGACTGGGTTTGGGTTCACATGAGAAAAGAGCGGTTTCCTATGCAGCGTCGATCTAAATTACTTCCTAGAGGCGATGGACCATTTCAAATTCTTGAGCGCATCAATAATAATGCCTACAAGATAGATTTGCCAAGTGAGTATCAAGTAAGTACTACTTTTAATGTTACTGATCTAAGTCCTTTTGATGTAGGCGACGATTTGAGGACAAATCCTTTTCAAGAGGAGGGGAATGATGAGAGCCATGATGGGAGCCAAGCTAGAAGGTAGAATGTAGATCTTCTTGAAGTGCCACCTGGATCGATCATAAGAACTCGAGCGAAACGATTCAAGGAAGCACTTAACGAGCTGATAAAGGATATCCAAGAAGCCGGAAAAGAGTGGAGCAATCATGAGAATGACCTTGCAATTATACAAGTCATTCAAGGAGATCAAAGCATTGGAGATCAAAGCTACCGGCCTTGACAACGCTGGCTTAAACGCTTCCAGCCTTGAACCGGCGTTGCCATTTGCGCGCGACAGAGAGACTACACTGGCTTACTATGCCGCCGGCATACATCCTACGCCGGCTACTTCACCGACTCCTATGCCGCCGGCTTTCATTACTGTTTGTTATTTTTTCGCAACTTTATGATGTTATGTCATTTTGGGATTTTGTTATTACGAGTTGTAAACCCTAATATAAGCTGCTAGGGTTGGAAAACAGAACATAGAACGCATATACAACATTGAATAACATATTTTGAGAGAATTCCTCTCTTGGATCTCTAAAGAACTTCTCTTGAACTTATCGGATTTCTTCCATGGCGTTCAACCCGACTTATCAATCGATCTTTCATCCCGATTGTGGCGTCAACAGAATATACCAAGGTTCTTGCCTCACCTTTAGGCAATGGGTTGCAATTCCACTCGATTGTTTTGGCATCTTGGTTTGCAATTCCGAACGTATTGGTATTGGGTTCCATCACACGTGGGCGTGGTTTATATAAGTAATCTATGTTAAATGGGTAGGATTTAGTATAGATTAGAACTAAGAAAAATGATCAAAAACACGTCTCGACAACAGCCAACCTAAAACTCCTAGATCCTCTCTCTTCATGCCAGATCCTCAACAAATTCCAATGAAAAAGACTAGTCGAATTGAGGGATGAGATAAGAAGAAAAAAGAAAGGATCTAAAAAGAGAACTAGAGAAGAATCATCCTCTTGTCACAAAAGAAAAACCAATTCTCCTACTCTTTAAGATTTGTACCAGACACAAGATCTGAGTAGTGACAGTGATGAGTTTAGACCAAAATTAAAGCAATTAAATGTCCTTATGGTCAAAACTCGTGAAACACCAAAACCTCTTAAGCTGTTCAATCAAGATTAACCCAAAACTACTCCTAAGGTAGTAGAAGTCGAATCTAAAATCGAGAATCTAATAGATAACTCAGAATCTAATAGATAACTCAACAAATACAGTTGAGGAGTTAACTAATGAAGGATCTTCTAAAAAATCTAACCCAAGTGGTAGATGGCTCTACATCGATTCAAAAGAAAAATAAAAATTCAATGATCAAGATTCTGAAGATCTTATGGACTCTCAAGACACAATAAATGATGCTCCTATCTTTATGGTGAGGGGTGAAGAAGAAGAAATAAGATCAAAAACATTTAACCTTAAACCAGCAACAACCACTAGGAAATCATCTAACATAAATATAACATTTACTATTAATGATATTCTATATTCTAAGTAGCCAGAGAGGCCACTAGAATTCCATGCCTGGTTGATCACAAGATCCTTGACAAATAACAATCATTTTAAGATACTATCCAAGCTTGTTGTAAGATTTACTAGGGTACTGAAAGATTAGTGGAATTTAATACATCCCACAAACTAAATGTATTTTTGGATCAAACAGATTTCAATCATGTGATTAAAATCCAGCAAACATTCATTATTGGAAATCTTGAGGATTCTAAGGAGGCAAAACAAAAGGAATTCTTTGGGAGAAAATACTGCTCATATAAAAAAATAAAAAAGGATTTAAACCTACACTATAAGAAGATGGTGCAACTCTTCTACCAACTTAGAGGTAAATCGAATGCTCAAACCGGTGTTTCTTTCTTCTATTCCTAAATCACTTTCAAGAGGAATAGAAAAATTCTTCAAATTAAGGAACCAAGAATCATATACCTTCCTATCAGGGAAATCCAACAAGTGGTGCACTTAGTTATTGATAACATGTGCAAAAAAAGACAACTATTAAAGGATTATCTTAAAAGATGACAAATCCTTGATGAGATATGCAAGAAAAAAGATTTGCAAATCAAGTGCAAGCATTCAAACAAGGAATGTGATTGCTCTACCAAAAAAAAAAAAAAAAAAAGCATCACGAAAAAATCCAATCGCAAAATCCTTTAAACCAATAAGGAGGACAAAAATGAAGTGGAAACACTTTCAGAGAAAAAAATTCCCTCAATGCTTCATCTGCAATAAGATAGGCCATTATGCTAAACAATGCCCATCAAAGGGATCACAAAAAATGATCCAATCAATATAACACCAAACTGGAATTGAAATAAATGAAAAAGAAAACGTAGAATGGCTCTTCTTAAAAGAAGAGGAATTAATAAGACGCACCCTCTTCTCTCTCAAGGTCTATTCACCATTATCTAGTCCAGAATTTTCAGGCTCTGGAGATGAGTCATATTTAGTACAACTAGCTAAGAAAAAAATACTAAAAATCAAAAGTATTCTCTAGATTCCACATGTACCTATTCAGGTCATTACTAGTAAATATGACTAACCTATCCAAGTGATAGGACTCATTGATACTAGAGCAATAGAAAGTATTCTTAATCCCAGCATTCTACTTGAAAAATTTTAGAAGCCATACGGTAAAACCTTCATCACTTTCTCAAATGAAGAATTAAAGATATACCTAATAAGTGTACCAATTAAGGTACAATTCTTCCTAGGATGTTCAATCATCACATCAATTCTTAGATCACTACTCTTGAGCAAAGATATTGTAATCGAATGGGATATATTCTAGCAATTACCCAAGCTCAAGATTCATGCTAAGGAAAAATACTTTAAACCTTATATGGAAGTGGCTCAACTTTACTCAATACAAGGAGCCACTATCCAAGAAGTTAGTGAAAGATTAAAGGCAGAAGCTTGTGATGAAAGCCACACCAAATTCCTTACTAAATGCAAGCACCCTTTATAGCAAAATGAGGAATTCTTTATAAGAATTACCTTTAAGAAGAATGAAGATATCAACCCAACTAAAGTCAAGCAATCAAGAATGAATCCTAAACACTTTAGGCTAGCTGAGCATGATTGTAAAGAATTACTCTAAGAAGGGTTAATTGAACTATCAAATTCACAATGAGTATGTGAAGCATTCTATGTGAATAAAAGAGCAGAATAAACTAGAGGCAAGCTGAGATTAGTCATCAATTTCCAGCCTCTAAATCATTTTGTCTAGAATGATAAATTCCCTATTCTAAATAGGAATACAATCTTCCAAAATATTGCTAAGGCTAAAATATTTTCCAAGTTTAATCTCAAAGTAAGCTTTTGGAAACTTGGAATTCATCTTGAAGAAAGGTTCAAAACAAGGTTCTGTATCCTAAATTACCACAATTAGTGGTGATTACTATCCTTCGAACTCAAAACTGCACTTTCACTCTTTCAGAAGGCCATAATCAAAATATTTGAATCAATTATTGATTACGCAATCATCTACATAGATGACATTCACCTGTACAGTCTAGATGAGGAGACACATGCTAAATTACTCCACAAATTCTATGAAATAATTACATCAAAAAGAGTAATGTTAGCAGAAAGAAAAATGAAGCTAACCTAGATGGAAATAGAATTCTTGGAGATGAAAATCAAATATGGTTGCTATTAACCTAAACCATCAATTACTCATGAATTACTCAAATTTCCTGATTTAAATTTTACCACCAAGCAAATACAACAATTTATGGGTATCGTGAATTATTTAAGAGATTTTGTTCCAAAAATCTCTAAAAAATCTCTAAACTCACTAGTCCACTATCAAATATGTTAAAGAAAAACCATCCAGAATGGGGAAAGCATCAAACAAAAGTTGTCCAGCTACTAAAAGAAAAGTTGTAGAAATTGCCATCACTAAAGATTCTCGTAGAGGGAAACTTAATCCTCTAGACTGATGCTAGTGACAAACAATGGGGAGCAGTTCTCCTAGAAGAAGATAATGAAAAAAGACACATTTGTGGCTATCGAAGTGGACAATTCAAAGATTCTAAAATCCATTATCACTCCTCCTTCAAAGAGATCCTTGTTGTTAAAAATGTTATTCATAAATTTGAATACCATTTAATGAGATTTCACTCCAGGATAGAGATGAATATGAGCTTTTTTTCCAAAAATGCTCAAATTCAAGAAAAAATGTTACTACATCATCAACTTCTAAGGTAGAAAGAAAGGTTTTCAAAATACTCATGTAAGGTTAAACACATCCTAAGAGAAAAGAACTTAGTTGCAAATTTTCTCTCCAGATCTTAGCAAAATCATCAAGTCTTACTAAATCCACAAGTTTTAATAAAGAGGATAGAAAAATCCACAAGTTCTAATAAAACATGAATTAATCCATCGAACTAACCTTTGCCCTAGAATTCTCCTTTAGGTGATATTCGTGCATCAGCACGATCATAAGATATTCGGGCTAAAAGCCAAATAAGTAGAATGATAGCCATGTATAGGGCTTCTCTTAATTCCAAGGACTTCTCTTCTCAGAGAAGATCTTCCAAAAGAAGATCCTTACCTCCTCAGGAGGTACAAGGCACATCATCAAATGCCACATCTGCGTCCTCCATAACATAGCAAACTCTTCTTCCTCGATGGCATCTTCATCAATGAATCCAAAAAGATCCAAGCCAATGTATCAACGGTAGATAGCACTCCAAAAATGGTAAACCTCATAACAAGGGAAGATTTTCATGAGGCTACCATCATGAGGCCACCAAGACAAAAATCTAGGAATACCAATTCCTAATCTTCAAACATTATAGGGGATTAAATCTCAATCCAATGAGATTACATCCCGAATATTCATTTATTCACCCCCTTATAATTTACCTAAAAGACCCATTCCCAAAAGAATTAAAATGGCTATACTAGTATTGTTAGACAATTATATCACAGCCATATAAATTCTAGTAGCCAAGATTTCACATGGGAGAATTATTTCAATAGTTCCAACTACTCCATATATGGGAAAAAATAATCCATGAATGGATTAACAACACAGAAAAGGAACACTCAGGATTCAATAAAGAGGATCTCAAATTAATTATTCAATTACACTAGGAATGGGTTAAGATTAATAGGTTCTCATATCGTCTTCTCTCAAGCCATGTGATATTAAGTGGATTCCTCTTTGATATCAAAGATAGTGATCTCCAATATAAGGAACTCCAATGGAAACTTTATATTGCAAACCTGATAATTCCAAAAGAAATCTAACTAGGAGCATACGAAAGAGAAGTTCCATAAGATTTTAGTCAAGATTATGAGAAGACTCAAGCAGACAAAGAACTTGTATTATCAATTTTCCTTTACCAAGAGCAAGTTCAACTCATAAAAGAAGACGATTCATAAGAACAAGATAATCAAAAAAATCTCATCCGAACACTATTCTTGATCCTTTTCAAGATAGGCAAGACCCATATGAAGACTATCTTGAGACAAGTTCTGTTCCTAATGCACACTTAGACAGCCAAAATCTCTACCAAGATTTTCTATAAAAATCTAAAATGGAAAGATTCAAATTTTAAAGCACACCTACATGGTTGGACCAAAATATAGCAATGATGACTCGGACTTCTCACCCGAAAGCAATTTATCTCTGTCTCACTAGATCTAGCATTTCCAGGACATATTGGATAAATTTTTCAAACTTCAAACACTATTTCAACTTTTGACAATTAGATAATACTGTTTAACTTTTGAATATTGACTTTCATTTGATGACTTACAATTACTATTTTTGTATTTATCCTTTTAGTTTATGAAGTTAGTAATGGTAGGAACTGTTTTCACCTGCTTTAGCTTTCTCTATTTACTTTTTCACAATAGGCGGAACATTGTCTATTATGTACAAACAAATATCATCTTACTATAAATAGAGGAATACTTGTAAGCAGAAGGTAGACTTAGCCTCACAAAAATAATACGAGTGTATTTATTAATCATGAGTCTCTAAAACTCCTCTCTTTCTCTCCCCTTGAATCCATAATAAGAAAGAAATTGTTTAAATGCCTAGCCTATCTTTCAAGATTCAAAGTATGTTATGCACTTGCCTTGAATGAGGATTCTATGTATAAAAAATGAATCAAAAATTTCTACAACATAGGATGTGTAACATAAAGAACCATAAGCGAGGTTCAAGTGGTACTAATTGTTTGTAAGTCACCATGAGGAAGGCACAATGGTTGTGCTAGTGAATTGAATAGACTATGGTTAAGGTTATTATATATCCTACTTGTTCTGATCATGTTATATTAAATGGATTTTTTCTTATTCAAATCATTTCACATGATCCGATCATGTTGTTTTAAAATAAGTCTATATTTGGTTCAAATTATTTTACATGATCTTTTCTGGGAAAAGCAAGCCGCAACAAACTTCACTTCTTTAGAAATAGTCTCCATAGAAGTAGATCCTTGCTACTTCCTAGATCTTTTATAAACATGTAATTGGATCTATCTTATAGATCTAGTTATACAATTTTGGAACAATTGATCTTGTAGCTAGTAAATAAAAATATCAACAATCATTGCAAATGGGCAACTTGAGATTTTATCTTCTTAGTATTGTATACCATGTAAAATCAACAGGTCTGAAGATACTTTGAAGAACCTATATATTCTTTTCTTTTTTATTTCTTTTGTTTAAAATGATGTAACTATTCAACTCTATATTACCGACTTAAATAAGAAATATGATATATGCTGAATTGTCTAAGTATTGGCTTAAAATAGCAGTTTATATTTCTTTATACAAGTAAAACTGATTTGGTTGAATTTTTATATTTTTGAAATTTTATTATATTCATTAGCTGATATTTTATAGGCGGTAATCATAATAGCTTAAACAAATCGAAAAGTTATTCAGCACTATGTTTTGTTTTGATTTATCGAAAAGATCTATTATGCCCAGCACGGCGTATAATCTTCAAAATAATGAGCAAACGTATCATTGTTAGGAAAGGGGAAATGGAAATCAGATTGTTGAATACTAAATCCAGCCTTCATTCATGTATGCCGACTTGTCAATATCATGATGATAAGCCTGCACAAAAGATCAAGCTAAATAAGACAATTAAGCACATCAATATATAGAATATACACTTAAAGACAACAAATACAATCCAAATCAACAGTAGCACATTGAAGCCGTTTACGTTAATTCACATTCATGTTTAGCTCACCTGCCATGCTACGCATTTGAACAAAATCACAAGAAAGTTATGCATCAACATGAGCTCACTTCTCTATATAAACCTGTACCGTTCTGCAATCTCTTCAAGCACCCAAAAACAAAACACATAGAAAAATCTTGAAACTAAGAAGCAACTTGATCTCAACATGGTCTTCAAATCATTTCTCTATTTTACAATTTTGATTGCACTAGCCACTGGTGCAAATGCTGGTGGAATTGCCATCTATTGGGGCCAAAATGGCAACGAAGGCACCTTAACAGATACTTGTAATTCAGGAAACTACAAGTTTGTAAACTTAGCCTTCCTTGCAACGTTTGGCAATGGCCAGACTCCTATGATCAACCTAGCTGGCCACTGTGATCCTTATAGCCAAGGTTGCACCGGTTTAAGCTCTGAAATCAAAGCGTGTCAAGCCAGAGGCATTAAGGTCATGCTCTCAATTGGTGGCGGTGCGGGAAGCTACTACCTCTCCTCAGCTGATGATGCTAGGCAAGTTGCCACTTATCTTTGGAACAATTTCTTAGGTGGGCACTCCTCCTCTAGACCGCTTGGCGATGCGGTCCTTGATGGTATTGATTTCGACATCGAGGGAGGTACGACCCAATATTGGGATGTCCTCGCCAAGTATCTATCGGGATATAGTAAAAAGGGTAAGAAAGTGTACTTAACTGCAGCCCCTCAGTGTCCATACCCTGATGCTTGGATTGGAGGTGCTCTTAAAACAGGATTATTTGATTATGTTTGGGTACAATTTTACAATAATCCTCCATGCCAATATAGCTCAGGAATGTTGGTAACTTGGAAGATGCTTGGAAGCAATGGACTTCAATTCCTGCTGGCAAAATTTTCTTGGGATTGCCTGCGGCTCCAGATGCAGCAGGTAGTGGGTTTATTCCTACAGGAGATCTTACTTCTAAAGTGCTTCCAGCAATTAAAGACTCTTCTAAGTATGGAGGAGTGATGCTTTGGTCCACATATTATGATGATGAAACCGGATATAGCTCTAAGATCAAGAGTGATGTCTAAAATATTAGTAGTTATATGTGAAGTATCAATATGTATGATGTCTGTGTGGTTATGTGCTTATGTGATATCATGATGTGGTTATACTATATATTTTATATTAAATATGTTCATCAGTTAGTTAAGGTTTGAATTCTCCCTCTGTAAGATATAGTTGGCCAATAAATTTAAAAAGAAAAAAAGAAAAAGGTTTGTCAAGATCTTTATATTCTAATAATATAAATACTGATTTTTTAACAGTATAAATGAATTTATTCCTCTAATAGACTATTATAACATATATAGTAATTGAAAAAAAAATGAGTTAATATATCATAAGATTTGCTTACGTTTATGTGTCTATTAAATGAGTAATAATACAATTTAGATAAATGCAAGAATTGCAAAATTAAAAAGTTTTACAAGTTAAATGTCTGTTGGTACTTCCTATTATGAGCTCAAATATGATGTTATAGTAGCTTTTAACAGAGGGTGATTTATGGAAAGAAATTAGACATATAAGATTTTTTTTCCCCCTTTTTTCATGAAAAGAAGTCGATGGGCACTTATGATAAATAATAGCAAAAATTTACTATTAGGATTAATATCACTGATGGTAGACAAAATTAATTTGATGATGGACACTTATGACTACAGTTCGGAACTGTGACGGTTACTTTTTAAAACTTTAGGGCATAAGGCCCCGGCCGACCCGCCCCGAGAAGAATTGGTGGCCCCCGGTTCTCTAAATTGGAGAAAACCGTACCTTGAAAACCAATTCCAGGCCAATCCGATGGAACCGTTGGTTTTTGCGTTTAAAGCTCATGGAATCGTGACCTCTGAACCGGCCATTCTAATTTTTCTCTTTCATACTTTTTTTTTTTCACTTCCTACGGCCCACCCTTGCATTTTGATTGCTTAAATAATACAATTACATAATGCATAATATGTAAAAAAAAAAGTAAATGGAGTAGTTTTGATTATCTTATTAAAGTGTAAAGAAACTTGATTACCATTTATATGATTAGTTGAATACAAATAGATGCATGGAGATACAATTCCGTTTATATCACAATATTACAATTACAATTACATAACAAAATAGTATGGGAATATGATAAAATCATTAAAATTTATACAATAACATAGTTATTTATGTCAACATTTTTTATACGTTAAAAAGTTTTACAAGTACCTTTATGACTCATATTGCAATCATTTTTAGTCTCTATTTATGTGGTGCTACTCATACGTATAGGATATAATCACCATGTTGTCTTTCTTTCAAATCCTGAGATGTGAAGTAAGTTATTGGAATAAAAAAGAATATAAAGCTTGGGAAGCAAAGGGTTATTATTGGTTGCTTTTGTTGCTGCCAACTGGTATTAGGCCAAGATGAATCTTCAATTTGATGAGGTATGACCTGCAAGATAAACAAACAACTTTGACAATCAAGTCAAAGAAGTAGCGCAACTGGCATAAGTAATCAAACTTATAGTTGGTATTTATAGTGCTGAAGTAATATGATATTTATGACAAGTAAATCTTTCTCAAAGATACTTACTTTATTATATGAAAGATTTGATAGAGTGCGTTCTTAAAAAAATTAGATTTACATTCTATATTTATCTCAACCAATTTAAGTGTTTATTTCATTTAATACTAACCTTAGCCATGGTGGGCTTTAGGGCCTAAAGCCACATTAGCCTATAACACTCTTGATCAAATCTTCTTTGAATTTGAATTGCTGCAACATCTTCATCCAATCTATTACAAATATCTACGCTCATGGACTTGATAAACCTTCAATGAATAATACAAATAATCTACTCTTAATAAAAAAATAAACAAACTATTAAACCTTCTTAAAATTAATCCCATGGATTTATGAACCAACTTAAGTGAAATGGAATTGGATATATTTTCCAAATACATTTAATAAGTGAAGCTAGGCCTTCAATTCAATAATCTATCAAACTTAAGTTTGAATTTTTTAATCTATTTGTGTTTCATTTTTTTCAGTCAAGGTCTCTAAGCTATTCTCTAAATACCAACATTCTTCATTTGCTAACATAAAACATTTTCTAATATATCCTCTAAGTCACTTCTTTTATATTAAACATAACACTTTAATATTGTATACTACACAAACTCATTAGTATAACACTTGATTATTTTATTATCATCAAAACTCAGTAGAGAACTTAACATTTGGAATCAAGAAATTAACAAAAGAACAAATAATGATCAATCATATAATGAGTCACATAAATTATGTCAAAATCGCAAATTATGAGCATTGTATATGGTAATGTTTTACTAAATATTAAAAGTTAGTTCGTTGTAGGATTGAGGATCGGAAACTCATAAGAAACAAGTTTTTATTACATAATTAAGGCTTCTTATAAATGGAGATGATATGGAAGAAAACTAAAAGTTGTTCATGGAAATAATGTTTGACTTAGAAAATTGGAGTTTGTTGTTATTGAAAGAAAGAGAAAAAGAAAAAAGAAAAGAAAAGGAGAGAGATTTATCAAAAGAGATGTTATGGAAGTTTATGATTTGATTCATTTCGATGAACAAAGTTTGCTATAAAAGTTGTTTTTTTGATATTCTAAAAGGAGAAATTTTTTAACAAAGGAAATGAAAATGAGATGTTTGATTTTGTAAGTTGGAACATATAATTTAGAGTTTCAATAGACTCATACTAGATTATGAATTATAAGTTGCTCTGAGATGTTAAGGATGTTTTGAGGTTAAGAGGCAAGTTGTTTACTAGAAATGTGCTTTTGGAATTTTAAAAGTTATGTTGATTTTTTTTTCTTTCACTACATAACAAATAATGTTAAGGAAATTTTTTATCCATTAAAAAGATAGAATGATTGAATAAATATGTAATAAAAACAATACAGGTATGTATGTATATGTAAAGAATAAATAAACAAGTAATAATAGTATCAATATGAGTAAGGACGTCAATAAACAATAATAGTAGTAATAATTATATATAAATAAATAAATTAAAAGCTTTTATCAATAAGTTCTTCATTAATTATTTTTTAGATTTAATATTTGTTAGTAAGTGATTATAAATATGTAAAGTATAAAAATCCTAATGTAAAATTAAAATTAATTTCTTCCTAAGTATGAAACTTTAGGTAATTAATCAAAGACCTAATATTAGGTTATGATCATAGCTTTATAATGCAAAGCATGTGTACTTATTAAATTTTGTAATATAGTAAATTGAATATAGATGTCATCCCATAGAGATTATAAGAACTAATACTAACTCATACCTTATTATCTAACCAATAAATTGTAAAAATTAATTAATCTAAAAATTATAACTAATTATTATTTACTCAACTAAAGGCTCAATTGAAATAAAGAAAAATAAAACAAATTGCAATTAACTTCAAGATGGCAAGATAAGTATAAACTTCGCTTTCCTTAGGATTTATCATGTGAAATCAACAAAAGTTATTCAAATTTATCTTTAATTTTATTTACTAGGAGAATTCCTGTATTAGATCAATAATTTTCTCAAGTTTATTAACCCCAATTTTAAAAATATCTATTTGAATCTTTTCATAATAGTGTATTTCCAAGATTACAGTAAGAGCAATGAATTCTCTAAAAACAATTGAATCAATTTTAGAAGAATCATGTAACTCATCTCTAAGATTACATAAATTCCTTTCAATCGTGTTAAATTTAATTACACATTAGATTTCTCAATCATAATGCATAATATCAAGTAATTAAAATAATACCCTAAAAACGTTAATTTAAAAAAATTAAGAACACATGATTGAATTAAGAAACTAAAGATTTTATTGAAGTAGCAATAAACCCAATCACATAATAACTCTAGGATCTACAAGTCCAGAAACTAAAAAGTTTAAGCTTTAATCATATTGAAAACATAATCTTTTAATGATGAAAAAGCACGTATCTTCAAATAATTCAAAAGAAAAACCCTAATTCTTGAAATAAAAGAATATGCTCTTTTATTCCTTCAAAAGAACCCTAAAACTTATGAAAAACATTTTCTAAAAGTTATGAGGTCAATTCCCTTTTTTTCTTTATATAGTAGGCATCCAAAAGTTTATTTTAATGCCAATACACTATTTAACATGATTGTATTTCGAGTTGTGTCGAAATCATAAGGCAAAATTTTTGAAAACTAACTCTGCAATTGACACAATCTAGACATGGTCGTATCTAGAGGTCGTATCTAAGTCACTCTTAGAAAACAGTTATTTTCGAGAGATACACGATTAATAGATACGGTCGTGTCTCGCCCCAATGTAACTCTCATAATTTATTTCTTCAAGCTTCAATTTCAACACAATTCTAGTATAGTTATGTCAACTGCCAATGTCTATCTTCAAAAGTTCATAACTTCTTCTATTTAGCTCTAAATTGAGTAAAATTTGATTCATTTTCTTCCTTGTTAATTTGATTGCTCATTAAAACCCTAAAATCAAAATATTACTCAAGTTAAAAATAAAATCCTTAAAAAAAAAACACACCAAAATTAGGAGAAAATACTTTAATTCTCATGTAATATACATATCTAATTATGTATCTATCACTTTCTAATTAATATATGGATTTGTAATATGGTTATTATATGATATTAATAAGGTGAGAGGTTCAATGGCATAAGACATAGGTACGTAACTTTAGTTGATATTTTGTGTTTGTTAAGATAGTAGCAAAAAAACTATAATCAAAGTAATAACATAATTGCTTATTACTTGTGTTTGGTTGTGGCCAAGAATCTAAATAATTGGTGAGTCGACACAGCATCTAATGATTAGTGTATGATAACATTCCTAGTGAAGTCGTACATTGAGAAGATCTAGTAGTTTTAGGAGATGATGTTCTCTATGGGTTATTGATCATGATGTCATTGTGAAAACAAATTAGGAGATTATAGAGAAATTGCAAGTTAGGTCACAATGAGGGCTATAGGGTCCTATGGTGGATGCATGTGAGTGGACTGGTCTTTTAATGGATCAATTTGGTGATGACTATGGAGGATGTGATTGAAGGATGTTGTTGATGTATTTGAGGTCGTTTAATTGATAAAAATGTGTATTTGCAAAGTCATGAGATACTCAAAGTTCAGAGTTAGATGTATATGACTTTGAACTATGTTGTTTGATGACTAATGTTAAAAATAATAACCTAATATTTGTTGCATTAGATTGGGCCTATGATTATATTTTTGTTATAGCATATATGCATGCACTTGTGGTTATACACTAGGAATTGACTCACTCTATTTAGATTTTTTTTTTCTAGAAACTAGATTAGCTTATATGTTATAATTATGACCACAAACTTAATGGGTTTTCCATGCTTGATCTCTACTTTTCATAATGAATTTGAAACTTTGGTTAAATCAACTACATCTTGATAATGAAAAGTCAACATGTTTAAGCTTAACATGATTAAGCCCATTCAAGTGTTAAAGTCAACAAGTTTAAGCTTAACATGATTAAGTCCATTCAGGTGTTTATTTTTATCACAAAAATAAATTATGTTAATTAAACTTATTTTAGATTTTGAAATTAACTCAAACTCAATTATACTTGGTTTAAAGTTAAACTTATAATAAGCTTAGATAAACTTTGACGTTTGTAGATTGGCTTATTAGCTTTCTATTTTTCCCTAAACTATGGTTAGTTGTAAAGCTAGCAATTCATGTTGACAAGTTATGTTTTATGTCCAAGTCTAAACGAGTTTTGTATTTAATAAATCAACTCGTAGCATAACTTATTTATCAGCCATATTTGAAAACAATTATTGATTAAGAAAATTTTTAAAATACATATATTGTAGCCATTTAGTCTCTATTTGGAAAAAAAAAAATTAATGTCGTCTTTTATATGTTTAAAGTGCTTATAACAAAACTAATTACATTGAAAACTACACTAATGTTAGCAAATATCTATTCTATTTATAGGCTAAATGTATGAATAAATTTGATGAAAATATAATATCTCATGAATCCAGCAATTGATTCAAACTTTAAGTACTATATAACTAACTTAGATAAAAAGTTATAGCATAATTATTCTATGGGCTAATTTACAACATTATATAACTAACTTAAATAAAACTTGTTAATATATTCAATTAATTTTTCAATAAAAACATCAAGTGGTTTTTACTAATTAGATTTTAATAAGGTATGCTTAAATGGATGTGTATATAAAAACAAAGTTTGAAATGTATTCTACTTTTTTTGTTTTTTCTAAAAGAATGTTAGAAATTAGAATATAGATGGAAATAAAAAATTAAGAGTGATAACCTTACAAAAATGGAGTAAAAAAATGATAAGGTTGATAATTAAAAAATAGATGGCAACTATTATGGCAAATGGGAGTCTATAGATAGAAATTAGAGAAGAGACTAAAGTAAAAATATAATAGGGTATAAAATTAAATTATAAATATTAAAAATCCTAATATTCAATGTGTTTGCTAGTCAAACCCAAACCTATTTATCTATTTTATAAGGGTTGGCAATTTAAGACTTGATCTGTGAACCCGGATATAACATAAGATGGTTATAAACAAATTCAATTAGTAAAAATCAACACAAATAATAAACAGGCTAGACTTAGAAATGATACATTAAAATTCATTTTCGGATTTAGGTCTAACATGTAGACCCATTTACCAACTCATTTATTAAACAAGTTTAGTAAACAAGTCACAGGTTTAATCTTCAAACCCATTTAATATTAATAATATTTTAAATATACTTAAATTTATATTGCTTTCTTTAATAGTTTATTTTATATTACATTATACTTTCAAGTTTCATCATAGAATCTAGGATTTCCTTTCATCATTTTTATTCTTCTTTTTATCTATCTCTTTGTTAGTTTCTCTTAACCGCCACACGACACAACCAAAAACAATTAGAACACTTCACTTTTCAGGTAAAAATCACTTTCTTAGTTTCATTTATTCTCTTGTCAACTCATCTTCTTGTAGCTTTATCACTATTCTCTCACATATCATTTCATATTTCATAGGTAAAATTTTCAGTTCACTTAATATTTGTTTTCAAAATTCATTGCTTTTGTTAGTACATTAGATTTACAATATAAACTTAATTTTGTTAAGTGAAGTTCTCAAAAATTTATGATAATAACTCAAATGAGTTTATAAAAGTTAAAAGAGTATTATTCTCTTTCTTTGATGAGTATGTTATAAGAGATGGAGTAAGTTCAAATTAAAATATTGGTAATAGTAAGTCAATTTTTTAAAGTATGCAAATCCACCAAATTTGAACTAGAACTATATTTGGATAAGAGCAGCATATATCTATGGTAGCTTCTAAATCATATAGAATGATTGAATTTGATGTATTAAGTTATTGGAAGCCAATTAATTATGATATCCTTAAGTTGCAAGAATAGGACGTGATATCTTAAGTATATCGATATCTATGGTAGCATTTAAATCTGAATTTAATTGTGGAGGTTGAATACTTGATCAACATTGTAGCCCCTTGAAGCAAAAAACTGTATAAACTCTTTTATGTACAAAAAAAAATTGAATCTATAAAAAAGAAGATAATAAACTAAACTTTTTTTTTTTTTTTGGAATTTTCAATGTCATATTATATATTTTTATTAATATTATTCTTTTTCATGCGTAAATTATATGATTGTCTCTCTAAAAATTTAAAAGAAAATGTGATGAATTTGAAAATCACTACTAATAATAATGTCTATTCAAGCCATAGTTCAACATAATTCAATATTATTATATAACTAATGAGTTTTTAAATTTGTTATATTTGACAAGACTTACTTTACTAAAACTATTATTTGGGTTAAAATTTTTTGTTAATCTTTAAGATTTGATAGTATTAATATTTGTAAAAGTTAATTTTATTATCTCCTTTTTTACTTGAATAAATTATTTATAGATTTATTTATAAATTTTTAATTAATAAATAGGTTTAACTCGAACAAAAAAATATGAATCGGATTACAAATTTATACAATTAATAGATAGGTCATATTAAGAGTTTAAACTTTTGAAATATGAATCTATTTAGATACGGATAAAATACATGATACAATAACACGAATTGACAATCATAATCTATATTATTAAAAATATGTCTTTAATATTATTTTTTTCAATATTTAACTAATAAAAATAATCCACATAACAATTTATAAATAATTATATATAGTCATCTCTAAATCTCTTTCTATCTCTTCCTCTTTCTAACAAGAGGAAAATGATCATGGTAGTTTTAATTTTTATCAATTGTATTAATAATTTTATACGCCCACAGGTAGCTGGTATATTTATTAAATGGTTTCATTGGTGGGCTTAGACACCAAAGACCAACTAGTCCAAACATACTTCATCCTTAGGTATTTATGTATAAGGAAAAAGACGACTGAGGACATACAGGAGAATTGAAACTTCGGGGCTCTCCAGCAGCCAATAAAGTAATTTCTCAAATATAAATTATAATCCCTTGATAATTCCAATTATCCAAAACAAAATCATATTATCCAGACGGCATCTGATACTATCTTCTTCTTAACTCCTCTCTGACCCGACACAAGTATCTCATCCTCTTCCTCTGTCTTCTCTCTTTCAGGAAAAAAAAGCACCCCCTAAACCATGGCAATTAGATTTTCTCATAAAAAATTTCCCTTTTAATTTCCCCCCAATACCCAAATGGCTCTTCCTTTAATTTCCCCAGAAATCACCACCCTTCGCGGCCTCTCACGCGTGGAATTCCCTTTCCCCCCAAATGCAAACCCTAACCCTAATTTCAATTGCAAGCTTCTTGGGAAAGCTATCGCTTTTAAGAAGAATCTGCACTCTGGGTGTTCTAAGCTTAAAGTTTGTGCCTTGATTAAGGATTTGGATGTTGGGGTTTGTTCAGAATCAGATAATGATCAGAGCGTGAACGTGAGATTTTATGGACAATTCTCTGCTCCTGTTAAGCAGAAGAGCGATAAAGAAGAGGAAGAGGAAGAACAGAAGCGGAATTTTTATTTGAATATGGGTTATGCGATTCGGAGTCTAAGGGAGGAGTTTCCTAAACTCTTCCATAAAGAGCTCTCTTTTGATATCTACAGGTACATGTGCAATTCTTGTTATTGAGTCACGTCCTAATCGGTGTTTATTTGGTGTTAAATTCTCAATAGGTTTAGAATTTAGAACTGTATTTAAGTTGATTAATGATCATGAATAATTAATTTATTATATATGTAGTTTAGCATGTCGTTGATGTGTCAAAAGCATCGACTATGGTTGAAATTGAAGCTCATTGCTGATATTCTGAACATTATTTATGAAGTAATAAGTTTTTGTAGCAGAGAAGTTTAGTCTTTTTTAGCTTTAGGGACTCTGGGATAATTTGTTCTCTTCCCTCTCCCTTTTGATTCCAATGTGTTGTCAAAGTTGGTGCATGTTAGGATTTATTTGTTTCACGGAAGACGTCAGTTATAATCGAAGCAATGCAATGGTCGAATGGTGTTGTAGTGACTCCAAGCCTGAAATACGGTTGAAATTGAAGCCATTCCTGATAATTTGAACAGTATTTGTAAAGTAATAAGTTACTGTAAAAGAAGAGTTTATTATTTTTAGCTTTGAGGGCTCTGGGATAATTTGTGCTCTTCCTTTCCCCTTTGAAATCCAACAAGTTGCAAAAGTTTATGTATGTTAGGGTATTTGTTTCACAGAGACATCAGTTATAATCACTGCAAACACACTTAGCTCAGTTTTAGCTAGAAAAAAAAAAAACCAAAAAAAAAAAAAGAAAAATTGCAGCTCAACTCAAGGTTTCCTAATGGAAGAATCCTATCGTTTTTGCTTGTTATGTTATTTTAAGAACTGAATTTTTTTATGTTTGTAAAGGGTCCTTTTCCACTTTATAAAACATGTCACTGGTGTTGTCGATATTGTACAGATTATCCATGGTGTTGTGTAATACTTGTTTGTGTCGAATTACATCCAAATGTCTTGATCTTGACAAGTTGAGAATACAGAAATACTGGCCTGTTAAACAGGAGAAGCCTACCTCCTAGTGTGTGGTTACAGTTGTTAAGAGCCTTAATGCGTAGTGCATTCACTAGGTCAGGTTGCCAAGTTGGAGATATCCACATAATGTCTACGTGCCCACATGCTGTTTGGAACTTGAGTACGATGCATTAATGACTGTATCTAGATATGTAGAGGAATTTGAATACTTATTCTTCCAAAAAGATGTTTCGGTAAATTTTTATGCTGATCTGTTTATCAGCTAAGGAGAAATGTTGTTTATGTTTTCAAAAATGACTCGTTAAGCAGCTGGTATTGGTTAAATAGAAGTAGCATTTTGATGCAAATATATTAATTTATTGGATCACATTGGAGCATGGTAAGGAGAATGATATGAGGTTTTGACCTCGGCCATGTATGTTTGTGGCTCAAATATATTCTAGCTTTTATATGTGCTTCTTGCACATGAACTTCCAATTTGAAAGGAGGATGAATGTAGGAAAACAGAAAGATATTTCCATATCCTGGCTAACAATAGCATCTTCATGAATGATCCTCGTAGTTGGAATGTATGACAACTGCATGCAATAATCTTGTCTGGTAAACATTCCTTTTCTTGGCTGGTTAAAAAAAAAAGGAAAACAGCTTAGAAACAAGAGTTTGAACGGAGTATGAAGTTGGGCCTGCAAAATTTTGACAGCTTTTCGGCAGGAAAACATCTGATGTTGTCTCCAAGATTTTTATGGTCACCCATTTGCATTTGGCCAATTTCAATATCTACCTGTCTAATGTTTATCACCCAAATGTTTTTGAATGCTTCAGTAGGTATGGTTCCCTAAGGTGAATTACATGTTAAAAATAGTACAGATGTAAAAGATCTCATTGGCTGTAATACCTGACTAAAGTGTTCTGCATTTGCAAAGAATGAGTGTGCTGATAGAATTTGCCTCTCAATGGCTATTGCTTATGCATCTAAGCTGAAATATGGATGGCATTGCATGATTATTTGTTACCTACTGATGTATGGAGGAACTCTCCTGGATTAAATCGGTTCTCCTGTTTCTTGCATGTTAATGTATTATGACATGCATTCTCTGTCCTTTCTATTATTTAACTGAATATGCTGTACATGAATCAGCTATCTGGAATCATTAATATTTGTTCTATACTCTTTCCAGGGATGACATTGTATTCAAAGATCCACTCAACACTTTTGTTGGTATTGAAAATTATAAATCTATCTTCTGGGGATTACGGTTCCATGGTAGGATGTTTTTTAGGGCTCTGTGGGTCGACATAATCAGTGTCTGGCAGCCTGTTGAGAATGTTGTAATGGTTCGCTGGACCGTTCATGGCATCCCTCGAATACCATGGGAGGGTCATGGTCGTTTTGATGGAACTTCCGAGTACAAGTTTGACAAGAATGGGAAGATCTTAGAGCATCGGGTTGGTAACATTGCCCTGAACTCTCCACCAAAATTTAAGGTTCTCACCGTGGCAGAGCTAATCCAGTCTCTTGGCTGCCCTTCTACCCCGAAGGCAACTTATTTTAAGAGTTCATCCTCTTCATCATCAGGGAGAAAATAACATTCTGCAGCTTCTTTCCAATTTTGCTCTTGTATTTTGTGGCACGATTAGGTATAAGAGTTTGATGAAGTCGTGTTTTGGCAATGTATTATTGAAGTTGATTCGGGATTCAGGTATAGTCCGAGTCTAGCCGTAGCTCCTGCAGATAAACAAAAAATTAGCCTAATATTTGTATGAGATGTTAAAAGTCCTGTACTATATCTGTATATTTTGTATAGAGGAAGTTGCGAGATGAATCTAATATTTTCGTTGTATATGACAACTTTCTTTGCCATGACCAGTGGTTGAACTAAGATTTAAACCGGGAGGGTGAGTTGCATGTAGGAATGGTTAAGTGAAGTACATGTAATATCAAAGCCTTTTATAAATTTTAACTGCAATTTAGCCAAAATTTTGATGTTGGGGTTTATACATATATGCTTATTGATTCCTAAAGGCTTCTTATCTTTTATGGTATGAAATTTCATTTGTCATGGATAACTAAATTTTGTTAATGGTTAATTCTTAACTTGCATGCTCTGGTAGAATTAATTTTGTCTGGCATGGCATAGATTCTCTGTTTCATGAATACTGTATATAGAATTTCAGTATCCCTATATCTGGAGACTGCAACTTACTATACCATTTCCCAGCATTGTGCCTACAAATCAAAAATAAAAGTAAGGCGTTACTAAATTTGATTAAGTAGATAAATATTGGGTTAGGTTAGAATCATTAACCGTTTTTATGTCATAATTTTATTGTCGGCTTGGGTATTTTTCACTAACAGTTCATTCACTTTATTAGATAGAGAAAGAAATTATCCTTCTATTCTTTTTTAAATATTTACTTTATACAAATGGCTATCAAACAAAATGAAAAATTGCACCAATATTGTATGGTTATACATACATTGAACTCTACGAATAACTATTATAGTTCAATTTATTGACTGTATTCTCAAACTGTCTCCTCCTCCTTCTTGGGTCACCTACCACCCGTCGGCTACTGCCACACCACAAGCACTAGATCCCATGCAACATTACCACGCACTGCAAACCGACAAACCATAGACCTATGCGCCAGAAAATCACCAAGAAATCTCCCGATTGTTTCACTATTGAAGTTAATTTTAAACTAGTATATTAACATATAAAAACGGCTTTTGGCATAAAAATTAAATTCGTGGCTAAATACATTGCAATTCTAGTATATGAAAAATCTGAATATCAATGTCTCATAGATTTACATTGTTCGAATAGCTTGTGGAAAGTATCTTTTTTTTTGTAATTGCAAGGTAGTTTTTGATAAGCTCCGTATGCTGTGTGTATGTGAGCGAGAGAGAAGCATGAAGGGTTGACCAGGTGTGCGGTAGAAGCAGATGCAGGCATAGCAACATAGAAGGTTTAGGGATAATGTCGTCATAGATACCCGAAATTTATAGGGATAATCTAAATTTTGAAGTTGTCAAATTTAATACTAACTTGAAAATTTCAGATTCACTATTTACTTTTGTTGATGAACGACGTTAATTGAATAAGCATTTTTAGTCAATAGTTAGTTAACACATGACTTATCACATTAAAAATAAACACAAAAAAGCCACATAGAAAGCTTATATGGACTAGGTAATAAAAAAAAAAATTATCAAAAATTAAAAAAGAGAGTAATCTAAAATAATGGTTCATCTCCTTCATCCAACCTTCTAAATACTTTAAACCCTAAAAAAATGTAGTGAAATAATGGGCTTATCTTCTTCTCTACTCTCCTCCCTCTAATACATGTGCCAAACCCTTAAAAAGCCTTAATTTCCCAATTTCAAATTTGTCAAATATTGCCAATTCAAATAGTACAATGACAATAACTATTTCCAATATCTTTTGATGCCTTAAACTACATATAAATCACATGAACTATAATCCCACACTCTCTATTTTCAATACCCCTTCTTTTTTAGAGTTTCAAGGATGTTATAATGGAGAAATATGGTGATTAGATTTAGAGCAATAGGATTTGCAAGATGTTCGAAGCACATATAATGTGCTCTTCACAAGATTGCTCGATTCCCACAATTCCAATATAATTATTTAATTGATTGACTATGTAATTCATTGAGGCCTACCGGTGCATATAAGGTGCTTGCAGATTTAAAAAGCAAAGGGCATTGGTCAAGTATGGTTTCATGGATAATGTGGAATTGTCCAAATAGATGTTGCACAAAATTTGTTTCATGAAATGATGGAGTCTAGGATATCGCCAAATTCATTAATTAGCCCCGTCAGTTTTCATGGAACAGGGAAATAGAATGTGGAAACGGTTTGATATGAAAGCCAATGACTTCAACCATTTGAGATCGTCACTAAAGCCCCATTCTAGTATTCAAGGCCATTTAGTCTACATATACAAAGAAATGCAAGGATGATACTATAATTAAGAGTTTCTATAGTTTTTTATGATTTTTTATAATAGAAGTTCAAATTTATGTGCTTTTTTTTTTTTTCTTTCCTTGAGAGTTGGGAGCAACTCCATGATGCAATTCATAGTGATGATTTTGTTAATGGGTTTGCATCGACAAATGATGATTTTCTCCATGGATTGGTAGAAGAAGATGAATACTAGATCTATGTTCCTTTTCTTTCTTTCTTTTTTTTGGTTGAATTTATTTTAGTTTAGGTTTTTTTTTTCCAAGAAAAGAATTTTAGTTTAGTTTATAACGATATTGTAAAAAAATTGTATTTTTTTTTATTTAAATAGTTAGGCAAGTACCACATGACTTAAATAATGTAAAAATATGTCTAAGTAGCATTTGGCTATTATTCAAATATAAAGTGCTACATGGTGCATGTCCATTTGTTGCAAATGCATCTCGACAAATGGAGACTAATGGTGTTAGGATAGGTACTAACATTGACAATGAAAATTTTGATTGAATATCATATTGGGCAACTTGAAAGTTCATGTAATAAATTGAATATTCACTTAAAATTTAAGTATCAATTTCGATATTGTCTCAAAGGTTTAAATAGAATAAAAATAGTAATAAATAGAGTTTCTAAGAAAAATTAAAAATATAGTAATTTCAATCTATTACTAGTCTATTTTTTTAGGTGTTTCATAGGTGTTTTTTTTTTCTTTTAATGGGTCATTGTAAACTTATTCCATTCGTAATAAATAGGAATCCTACTACGGACTTATTACATTCAATGAAATGAAAGGGTAGTAAGTATAACTTATAATCCTATCTTTGCTAGTGTTTGTGTATACTCTTTTTGGGATAAGGCACTTAACATTGGCATGGGTGCTAGAAGGGATGTTAATGAGTCATATGGCTTATAAGTGATTTGAGTTTGATTCAATATTGCAAGATTAATCCACATATGATTGAGTAAATTTTGAGCTTAAACTCTAGCTAATCAAATAATTTATTGAATCAAGTTTGATTTTTGAGATGATTGCCATGACAAACTTGTGCACTTTATGGAGTTTGAGTTTAAGTTGATTTCAAATTGACTTCATACATTAATATCATTTTAGTTATAAGATTTTTTTTTAATGATCTTATACAAATAAGATGGGATTAATTAGTCATGCTTAAGTCTACTTGATACTACTCAAGTCAAGTTTCAATTAAAAATTTTAAATTTGATTGAGATCAAGTTTCAATTAAGCTTGAGTTACTATCCCTTCTTGATTTAACAAGGTTATATGCCTAGGTGCTTACATGAGAATTGGTGCCAATTCATTATTAGTACCAATGTCCCATTCATGTTCATCTTAATGTCCTAGTGTTGCTTATTCCAACACTTATCCATCTTTTTATTTCATATTTTTTTGAAATATTGTCATATTTGGTATACAAGAATAATTCGAAACAGAATGAAATGGATTAGATTAAAATGGAATAGAATGAAATGATATATAGTATTATTTATCAAAAACACTCTTAATTCGTAGATGTAATAAATATATATTAATAGGACCAAAAGAGTTATTTAAGTAATTATATTAAATTGTGATTTCACCCAAGGCAGAATCACATTCTCTCTTAAAAGATAGAGTGATCTATTATAACGAATTGCGATTTTGACTTTTAAAAAATGTCTTCAAATGTATGGAAAGGAGTGAAATCAAAATTGTGATTATGTTATGTGTACATTTGAACGTATGAGTTATTAGAATATATTGGTCAATTTTTGCTAACCAACCTTGGCTTTTAAAAAAGTGAATAAATGTGGTCAGTCAACAAGAGAGAGAGAGAGTGAATAAATTATTACAAAATTTGGACTCGTAATTACTCTCTTATTTATTACCAAGAGAGCGAAAAATGGGCACAAGATCTGATGCGTTTGCCGGGAGTCGAACCCGGGTCTATTGCTTGGAAGGCAATTATCCTAACCGTTGGACTACAAACGCTTGACGTGCATGACACATGAAACAATTAATAAAACGTAAATTAAAAAAATGTCGGCGAACAAATAGATGATTATGTAACAACGCCCGACTGTGACAACGCAGGGGAAATTGTAAATTCAATCAGGCTCGTCCACAGGTTCAGACTTAATACACATAAAACAGGCAGCAAGTGGACAAAACTATGTTTGAATTTAATCATATGAAAATTTCCATGGTATGGTTGTGATTCTGTGAATACTAACTTCAACTATTCCTCCTTCTAGAATATTTAAATCCTTACAAGTATAATTTTATATTTCTATAATTTTTTAAAATATTCCTATAATAATATATCATTACTACAATTTTAAAATTATTATCAGGAAATAGGAACATGCTTAACCTATAATTACGTTTTTATGTTGCAATTTTCTGAATTTTTTCTTTCTTTCTTTTTTTTTTTTTTTTTATGACAGTTCTTTCTCCTTATATTTCTTCCCTATCCTAACAATTAGCCAAGTAAAATGGTATCTAATAGATATTTTCTTGGTGGGCACATGCACATCTATAAATACATATAAATCTATAAAAAGGGATTGAGACATTATTATTATTATTCCGTAATTAAATCACAAATACACATGCATGCCTGACAACTGCTTAAGTCCAGTTGTCAATCGTTGTCAGATACAAAATTCCATCCACCCTCATAAATTAGACACAGTCACGTCATTTGCTTAGCTCCTAATATAATAATAATAATAAATAAATAAATAAAAACCAAGATATATTTTTCAATGGTGCGATCTAGGAAAAATATAACTTACACGCAGATAGCTTTATTTTTATTTATTTATAAAAGCTTGAAAAAGTTAACAAAATAAATAAATAAATAATAGTATAATTAGCCAGTGTACGTGTACCCACCTCTCCACCTCGTCCATGTTCATAGCCATCATATGTTTTGTGTGCCGGTGCGCGTGTGTAATGTGGACTATAAATAAGAAACTTGAATGTGCATTAGCTTATGTTTAGATGTCTGTCCTGTCTCTTAATGGGAGTTAATGCCACGAACTATCCACTTACTAATAGAAGAATTCTCCTTCTGAAAAGTCAAGCATACGCACACCTAATATAAGACTACCCTTTATCTAATATTAACCAAATGAACATTATTTCAACATTAATTAACACACATAACATACGTTTGTATCTTTAATCACCCTTTTTTTTTTCCAATGGTAAAGGAAATGAGTAAATATCCATAACGAGTGAAAAATAATAGATAGTGTAATGTAATTTATATTGATAGTTATGATTTATAAATAAAATTATAATTTAAAATAATTTTTTTATTAGATACACCGTTAAAGATGACAAATGAATTTAGATAAATGGAAGAAACTAAAGAAGGGAGGGGATAGAGCTTTAATAGCTGGAGTCATTTAATGTTGGAGTGTTAGTAAAATATGATGTTTTAATCCAATATTATAATTATCTTTTTCTAGACAACAATAATAAGCTTTATTAAGATAATTATTCCATCATTAATAAAATTATTGAAAAATGATGTTGTAGAGATTTTTTTTAATAAAGAAATTTAAATAGAGGTATAAGCGAGCGAACATATATATATATATATATACACAAAAATAACTTATTACTTATCTCTACAAGTAAATTCTAAAAAATATAAATAGATTAAGTTTATTTGGTTTGATATATTCTTAATGCAATTTCTAACTTAAATCTTTAATATGAAAAAACACAAAAATGAATTTTCAATTTGATTTAATTATTATTGGTGGCTAGAATCGATAACCAAATTAAAAAGAATGGTACAATCAGTTACGATTATGTAAATGGAATGATGAATCCATCTTTGAATCAAATGATGAATGAATGAGGGTGTAAAAAATTTTTGTTTTTGTTTTTTCTTTTTTTTTGTCAAATCATTGGATTTGGTTAACGCTTGGATACATGCTTGCGCTTTCGCCCTCCGCTAACTTCAATTCCATTTTCTTGGAAAAATTTCGTGACCTGTCACCCATTTTTCCTCCCTTGACTGTCTTTCGACAAATATAAATCCATGTCAACTCCATACCCGGAAATCTCTCTCTCCCTTTCTCTCTCTGCCTGCTAATCCTTTACTCAACTCACAAGCATCTTCTTTTACTCCTCTTTCTCTATCTCTCTCACTCAAGAAACAGTAAACACACCCACACAAAAACTTCCCTTTTAACACTTTCTAGTTCATAACTCAGTACATTTAATACTAAAGATCCAATCTTTATCCCCTCTTTCTTCTTCCCTTTTTGTTTCCAAATCTGAATCCTTTCTTAATCCTTAGCATGTAATTGTAAATGTTAATGGGTTCTTTAGAAACTGGGGTTCCAATCAGAAAAGACCCTTACTCTCATCCACTTCTCCGTTCTTCTACTAGACCGAGACCCAGATCCAAATTTTCACGCTTTTTGCTATTTAAAAGACTAGATTACCTCCAATGGATATGTACTATTGGAGTTTTTCTCTTTTTTGTTGTTCTTTTCCAGATGTTCTTGCCTGGTTCAGTTATGGACAAATCGGAATTCAGTAAAAAAGATAACAAGGATGATTCGGATTTGGTGTATTTGAGAGAAACTGGTGGTTTTGACTTTGGGGATGGTATTAGGTTTGAAGGTTCTAAGGTTTTGGAGAGATTTAGGAGAGAGAATAGAAGGGAGGTGAATTTGACTAGCAGCAGTGCTGGTTATAATGTGGCACTACGTCGTTTTGGATATAGGAAACCTCAGCTGGCTTTGGTTAGTTCCGTGATCTATATGACTCTCTTTTTAGCATTATTCTGATTTATGTGGTGGCATTTTGCGATTCTTTTTGGTTTAGATGTATACTCTCCGAGTTTGGTTAATTCATGGAATAGGATTCCTGATAATCCAATGTACAGTAGTTTTTTTCCCACTAGAGTTTGACATAATGTAGGAGAATAGGGTGATAAAAAAAAAGCGGCTTCACGTTTTCTAGTTGCTCGGAATCCTAATAACACAGGGAGAGAGTGATTAAATTTTCTCTCCTCTCCCAATGCAATTCCAAGGAATCGGGATCCAGAGTCATGTTTTCTGTCATCTTATCTACATCCTTGTCAAGCACTCCTAGAATGAATATAAATTTGGATTCTTAAGAATTTTTTCTATGGAACTAATCAAAAGAGGCTATAATATTGTCATATTTTAATGATTATATGTTGGTGTTGGTAGTGATAATGACCATTGGTGTTGGCTGGTCGTTTTCATGTTTCATTCTGTATATCATGATGAATAAGTAGTCTACTGTATAATTATGATACACTGGGTTCGCATTTGGATTAGAAATTCTTCTGTCAGGTTGGTTTCGGATTTATTGATGTAATTGTGCGTCCAAGTGAGGAAGGTCTGAATATTGTGATCACTGTTGTAGTATACGTATGGAGTCTTGACTTCTCTGCTGTGGCTGTTGATGTTCCATCGTTTTTATTTGATTCGTTTTAGTGGTTTTAATTTAATTATGTACTAATCTGTTTTTCTTATGTAAAATATTGTTGGAAGGTTTTTGGGGATCTCTTGGCTGATCCACAGCAACTCCTTATGGTCACTGTTGGAGCAGCTCTGAGAGAGATAGGTTATGAGATTCAGGTTTGCATTTGCTACTTTCAGATGGTCCTCTATAGGTTCATTTTCCTTGTTTCAGTCATTGAGAAATTACTTATAGTTTTGTTTATTGTATATTCTAGTTTCATGCAATAATTTAAGTGATTCTTTGAGATCATTTGTGGTTACTTCCATGCAATAAGTCCTATTGGAACAATTGTCTCATTTTTAATGAGAGCTTGATGGGAATGAAAGCTATGGATACAAAATATACTTCCCATGGCTCTCCATTTTGAATATAAATATTTTTTGGGTATGTCTCAATTTTTATATTAATACCGAGTGAGAGAGAAGAATTACAAACAATTGGAAAACATGGCCTTAGCTATTTTACTACTATTGTCATGTGACAAATAAATGCAGAAGAGCTAGCATTTGGGAAATGAGGTTCATTCATCTCAAGATGGTGGTCAGAGTTCATTAAATCTCTTGTTTTTGATACTTATATTACAGGTTTATTCTCTGAAAGATGGTCCGGTGCATGCTGTTTGGAATAACTTAGGGGCTCAAGTCAGCGTTATTGGTTCCAATGAGAATGCTGTTACGGCAGTAGATTGGCTAAAGTATGGCTGTCATCTATTACTTTTCTCGAGATGGTTCTATACTATTTAAGCGCCCCCCCCCCCCCACCCCCCCCACCCCCCCAAAAAAAAAGAAAGAAAGAAAAAAAAAACCTAGTTCTATATTACTTTTCTTTAGAAAGTCAACCCTGTTTATCATACAGCAAGGAATTGATTAGGCATTTCTTGTTTGCTGTTTTCTTTTTCATTCCATGAGTCCTTGTCCTTCTACATAAAATATTGTACCTCATTTACTATTAGGCTTTTCAACATGCATAAAATGTGAAAAGGCACCTATTTGCCTTTTCTGCTTTCCATTGATATTAAACTCTGTAAATTTATAAGAAAATCTGCAATTTTAAGGTTTCTGAGCAAATTATCATTTCTTAAGGTTTTAGTGCAGTGGCCCATCTTCACCATGGTGACATGCCATAAGAGCTCAACCATTAAATACCTAACAAAAAGGAGTTCAACCACTAATTACCAAAGGAAAAACTACTGTGTTTTACACCAAGTCTCAATATCTTAGTGGGAACAGGAGATATTGATTTTCCTCCTGTTATGTTTGTATATTTGCTTCAAACAATGAACTATTCTGACTACTTCCCGTTACGTATTGCAGCTACAACGGCATAATCATCAATTCTCTTGGAGCAGAAAGTGTCTTCACCTGGTAAGGTTTGTTTACTCTGTATCTCATTGAGAGCAAGGATTAGAAACCTTATGTAGTGCTAAGAGTCAGGTTTCAAATGCACAAACACTGTAATTGAAACAGCTGTATATTTTTAGGAATAAAGTTTAGTGGTTAGCCATTAGATGTTTAATGCTGAGTGTACCAGCTTCCAAAATATTTGAATTGCATACGTTGTCTATAGGGAATCATCTGTACATGTTGCCCGTCTTCATTGTACAGTAAGTTCTAAAAGTGAATTAATCATGTCAGAGCACTTAGTGCTTAGTATGAGCAGAGTCACCTATAAGCAACCATTGCTACCATCTTAATTTTCATAAGAATTAGTAGTTTCCCTGCCCATTTTTTTAGCTTGTGGTTTTTGAAAAGTCTTGATTGTCAAGTGGAGGATATTCAAGATGTGAAGGAATTTCGATTGGCTGAAGGAAGATGGTATAGGCGCATGACTTTGGACAGTTCTTCCCTACACTTCCAAACTCTATCCAACTTTTGTTTTGGAGTCTCTCTTAATTCCTCATGCAATTTTAGGCAACAGTTATGGATGTGACCCTTCTCCTTGCAGTAGAAGCATTCAACCTTCAATGGTCATGGTTGAAAATCCTAGACCAAATCATGTGCTTGAACAAATTGCTATTTTAGGTTGTAGGCTAGTGCTATATTATTTGAATGTCATAATACCTATATAGATTCCTCTAATGGCTGTTTCAGGAGTTCACTGACGCCATTCAATAAGTAATTATTAGAAAAATCGAATGATTTTACTTTTTACAGTTTCCTGCAGGAACCTTTCCAGTCTTTGCCTCTCTTTTGGACTATACATGATGGTGCATTAGCTGTTCGCTTGAGAGACTACAATTCAAGTGGGCACATTGAACTTATAAACAGTTGGAAAAAGCTTTTCAGCCGGGCTTCTGCTGTTGTCTTCCCAAACTACGCGCTCCCTGTAAGTTTATATAACTAAGTGATTTGCCATATCTTTGCTAAGTCTAAAGGCAGGGTATAGCAGGCATTAAAGTATAAAATGTCCTAAATTACTAATCCAGACTTTGCTTGGTTCAATTTTATCTTCGTGTGTTCACGTTATCTTTTAATTTGTTTTTCTTTCCAACCTCCAATCAGCTCAAGCTATTGTAAGGTATATAAGGGATTAGCTTGTTGATGAATGCATTTGAGTTGAAGTTGACTGTCTTTTCATCCTATCTTTTCTCTTGTTAATTGGGAGTATGGAAATTAGATTCTAACGGAAGGTTCTTTGACTTTATTCTTCTTGATGTCAGATGGCATTCACCGCTTTTGACAAGGGAAACTTCATTGTAATCCCGGGATCTCCTACTGAAGTGTGGGAAGCAGATGCCTTGGCCACATTGCAAAATGACAACCTACGGAGCCAGATTGGTCTCGGCCCTGATCATGTTGTAATCACAATAGTTGGAAGTCACTTCATGTACAAGGGTTTGTGGCTGGAGCATGCCTTAGTATTACAAGCTCTGTTACCTCTTTTAGCTGAGTTCCCATCTGATAACGGTTCTGATTCTTTCCTCAGAATCATTGTTTTGAGTGGAAATTCAGTTGGTAACTACAGTATTGCTGTAGAGGTATATTTCTTTGCATATTTTTGAATTTATATAGTGAATTCTGTGGGCACACTATTTTGTGGTTTTATTTTTCGGTGAAAGTATTTTATGGTTTCATTGATGAACAGAGTTAATACTTAAAATGTCCAGGCTGTTGCTCGTAATTTGGGATACCCAGGAGACATTGTAGAGAACAAGCCAGTTGAGGATGCTAGTGGCATTTTGAGCACATCCAATCTTGTGATATATGGTTCTTTCCTTGAGGAGCAGTCTTTTCCAGAAATATTGCTGAAAGCCATGTGCTTGGGGAAGCCAATTGTTGCACCCAAGCTCTCTATGATCATGAAATATGTATGCATTTTGTCAATACACATCTTATATCTTTCAGGCAGTGCTGATGCATGTCCAATTGCTGTTTGGAATGATATGCCGCCATAAACTTACCACATCCAGCAAATAAATGATTTTGAAATTCCTCTCTACCCATGCAAGTAGTTGTGGGGAAGTAGACATCTAAATTTGCCAAAGTCTTTTTTAATAAAGCTCCAATTTGTTTCTTGTCCGCTCTTTTTACTGTTTTCCACTTGATGGAACTTATGGCAAACCATGTTGGGCACAAATATGCCTTTGAGATTATGTCTTGTTAGTATGTCATTCTGAATGTTAACCTTTCTTTTCATAAAATATATATTTAGTTAGTGTTATTGTCCCTTGGTAGGGAAGCAGGCTGTTTTGGATGTTTTCTAGGATTAAGCCACCTCAGCTTGCTTCCTATTGCGCTTGCCATTATTGCATGTGTTTCCACCTCCACTTCTTTTAATGGGAACACTAGTACTCGTGGTCAAGGATTGTGAATTTTCTGATTTGTTATTGAAGTATTTGTTTTTGTTAGGCAGTTGACTGACTTAATTGGTGATTTCAATTAGGTTGATGACCGGGTGAGTGGCTATCTCTTCCCTAAGGACAATCTCAACATGCTGACTGAAATTGTGAGGCATGTATTTTCAAGAGGGAAACTGTCACCTCTAGCTTGCAATATTGCTTCAATAGGAAAAAGTATCGCCAGAAATCTCATGGCAGCAGAAGCAGTTGATGGGTATTCTAGTCTTCTTGAAATTGTTCTAAAGCTCCCATCTGAAGTTGCCCAACCTAAGGCTGTTGCTGAAATCTCTCCTCAATCCAAGCAAGCTTGGAAATGGGACTTGTTTGAAGCAGTGCCAAAGCCAACTCCATATAACAGAACATCCAGAAGCTATAACTTTCTATACAAGGTCGAGGAAATGTGGGATCATACTCAAAGGGACAGCTTCACTAACCCAACTGCTTTGGATGATTCTTTTTCATATACCATATGGGAGGAAGAAAAGAACTTTCAAGCTGTTCGTATCCGAAAGAAGAGAGAGGAAGATGAGGTAGAAATGAAACCAAGTGTGGCTTTGTTTAGTTTGAAGATTAACATTGTGTGTTTCATGTGCTTTGGTACTTCCCATTGTGATTTATTGCCTGGAACTTACAGCTAAAGGGTAGAACAGATCAAACACATGGAACGTGGGAAGATGTATATAAAACTGCCAAGAGGGTTGATAGGTCTAGGAATGATCTGCATGAAAGAGATGAAAGGGAGCTTGAAAGAACTGGTCAACCATTGTGCATCTATGAACCTTTCTTGGGGGAAGGAACGTGGCCCTTTTTGCATACTACTTCCCTTTACCGTGGAATTGGATTGGTGAGTTCTCTGCAGTTTTCATCTCCGTCTTCTTTCTAATGTAATTAACATCCTTCCTTTACTATAGAAAAGAACATATGTGTCAAATCCATGGTGTCATAGTAAAAGTATTATGCTTAGAAAGCTGATGGTTCTTTTGATTAGTCATTTGACCTCATGATGTGTTTAAATAAGGTAAAACATACATCAGCAATAGATATGAATGAACATGTTAAACCCATCATGGTACATCTTAATGTGGGATAGTCGCATTAATATCATCTATGGCTTTTGCTATTAAAGTATTACCTATATGTCAATTTGTGGTTCACTAGTCACCACTATCAAGTATTCATTCATGTAATTACAAAAAATAATCTTTGCTTATTCAAACTTATATTTGTTAAAACATTTAAATATAGCATTTGGATGCTCTTCAATCTTCGTTAAGTAAATTTAAGATAAAGGCAGGGAAACCAAAGTAAAAGAGATGAAGAAGTAAGTGTATTTGAAGGAAACAAATTATCCTTATGTAAGTATTTTAAATGCTTAGTATTACTTTCTACTAATTTAATCAGAGAACATGATCATAGTATTTTAATCAGATAAATTTCTCATTTATCTAGAAAAAAACGTATTTTATATTTATCTTTACTTGTTTAATCAGATAACATGAGATATATCGAAATTGTTAGCTAGTTCAAAGAATAACCTAATGCTGCTGCTGTTTTTTTTAAACTTATGGACTGCATTTTTCAATGCTGTTGGTAGATTCATTAAAAAAAGGTTCCTCATGATATTGTATGGGTGGAAAATCTGGTTTTTGCAGTCAAGCAAGCGTCGAAGACCTGGAGGTGATGATATTGATGCACCTTCTCGTATTCCGCTTCTCAACAATCCTTACTATCGAGATGTTTTAGGTGACTATGGGGCATATTTTGCAATTGCTAACAGAATTGATCGCATTCACAAGAACTCTTGGATAGGATTCCAGTCTTGGAGAGCAACTGCTAGAAAGGTATGTGCGTCTATTGATGCCAATAATGTTAGACTGAAATCTGTAAGCTAGAGATTTAGTGTTTGTAATTGTTGGCAGGATTATCCAAAAGAATTTGTTTGTAATCATGATAACCACTATAGAGAATTTATTTCTATCAAGATATTTTCTATTCGCTTGCTTGATCAAATGAAGTGCGGATGTGAACCCCCATAGTTCTGCCGTTATCGAGTCTAGATGGCCCAGATGGCCCAACTTTTTGCATTAGTCAACACCCACCTCCTGCTGGAGTCCTCTTATAACTGCCCCTGCTCCAGCCACTCCAACTCAGTGAGTCAAAGACCTGTCTCTATTTAATTTAAACCAGTCTTACTGCAGGAGGGATCCATCTCATGTTGATCACTTCTTGATTTGTCACATAAATTTGAGTAGACAACAATCCTCAGTAGGATATGATAGGACGACATAAGTTCCTGCCAATGAAGTGATTTTGACTTTGTCTTTCTCCCTGAGATTGTTGAAATATCTAGTCGAGCAAAGATGATGATTACATGAGCTTTTAGTTTGATGCTTGTATTGAGCTTATCTAATGTAGTTTATCAAACAGGCATCATTAACTAAGATTGCTGAAAGGGCATTGCTAGATAATATCGAGAAAAGGAGGCATGGGGATGCACTTTACTTTTGGGTTCGTATGGATATGGATCCAAGAAACCATTTGCAACAGGACTTTTGGTCTTTTTGTGATTCCATAAATGCTGGAAATTGCAGGCAAGTCCAGTACAACCATTATCTTTTGTGTGCTGCACCGGCCTTTTCAGGATCTAACCGTTAGCTCATCTGAATATTTTGGTTCATTCAAGGTTTGCATTCTCAGAGGCTCTGAAGAAGATGTATGGCTTGAAAGGTAATTTGGATGCTTTGCCTCCGATGCCAATGGATGGTAACACATGGTCTGTCATGCAGAGCTGGGCATTGCCAACTAGGTCTTTCGTAGAGTTTGTGATGTTTTCTAGGTATGAAGGCTTATTAATGCTATTCATAGGGTGCCTGGTTAAAAATCTTTTTTCATCATCTGGATGGTTCTTTCGATGAGTCTAGAATGTGCTGAGTTGTTGATCTCTATTTTGCCTCAATAAGGATGTTTGTGGATGCATTGGATGCACAAATATACGATGAGCATCATGTTAGTGGCTACTGTTATCTGAGTTTGTCCAAAGTAAGTCGTTTCCCTTAGCACATTGTTGTTTTCTTTGAAAAGTTATATGTGGATTCCTTATCTTGTTAATCACCATGGAGGCCCATAGTCTGAAGTTGTGATATAAACACTTAATGACTGTCAATTTGTAACTGGCATGTGCCATTGATATATAATCATGCAGGATAAGCACTGCTATTCTCGGGTGCTTGAACTGCTCATCAATGTTTGGGCGTATCATAGTGCAAGGCGGATGGTGTATGTGAATCCAGATACCGGTGCAACGCAGGAGCAACATAAGTTACAGGACAGGAGGAGGAAAATGCGGATAAAATGGTTCAATTACGCCACGCTGAAGAGTATGGATGAGGAATATGCTGAAGAATACGATTCCGAACATCCCAAGAGACGGTGGTTATGGCCTTCCACCGGTGAAGTTTTCTGTCAAAGCGTCTTAGAAAGAGAGAGAAACCAAAGACATAAACAGAAAGAAAAAAGAAAGCGGCAAAGCAGGGCCAAACTTGATAGGATGAAACAACGCGCCAGGCAAAAAGTCATTGGCAAGTATATAAAGCCGCCACCAGAGGAGGAGACAGATAATTCAAACTCAACCACGGTAACTAATAAGACATCCATTCTATGATCACATAAACACCGTCGGTATCGTATACGTCCCTCTGAGTAGGATTAAGCCAAAATTCTTTTTGTTTTAGATCTATTTTTTGTTTAGTTGTCTATTTTTTTTTGCCAGAGTGGATGTACATGTATCAATTTGTATTACACATGTGAAAAGTGTTTCTCTGCTTGTAATCTGCTCCCTCCCTCTGGTAAACAGATGATGATCAATTGTTTGAGTGTATATTAATCCTCCTTTCTGACTGCTCATGGTCTTCTCCCTGCGTAAAACTAATTACTAAGTTGTTTCTGCAGCATCTAAGCATGCACCAAGGGTATGGTCAATTTCGAGCTTGGTAAAGACTCGAGGGTGAAATTACTACAAAAGAATTATGTAGGTTGATAGTTAATTCCCTTGAAATTTTCATAAGATTGAGAAGTTAGACTCAATAGAATCTTTCAACTTATGGAATGGATTCAACTGGCCAAACCTTAATGAAGGACAAATAACACACTATGGAAAACTGTAACGCATCAGTTATTGCAGAGGAATATGATAAAGTTGTGACAAGGATTGAATATTACTATATTAGGTTGATAGGAATGGAGTTGCTATTTTCTATTTTATTTTGGGTTAATTTGGCAGAATCATTCATTGGTAAGATTGAATAGCTTAGAAGAGTATGATCATGCCTCTATAGACCAAATCGTTACCATAACCCAAATTGCCGCATCATTGCCACCATCTCAACCCCAACCATTGCATCACTACCATCTCAACAACCTGTCACCACCTTCATACCATTACCACCACTAAATACCACCATTGCACCACCACTATCTCACTACCTAGCAACATAGCCTACATTGTCATGTTGTCACTACATCATCACCTCTACTTCCATAATTCCACTACCACCACTATTATCGGCAACACAACATTGATATCATATTTACACTGCCTCTTCCACCATGCTTACCACCACTATCTCTACAACTTACTACACCTACCAATATAAGACCAATACTACCATAAATACACATTTTCTAACTACAACTTCCATAATAACACTATTGTAGCTATTGTGCTACTCTTGTTACCTTTCATTACCATACCGCCATCATCACGTTGGTTGCAGTGGGGTGATGGTAGTAGGATGGTTATGATGGTAAAAGGAGATGAGGTTATGTTGGTGTATTAATGGTAACAATAGTGGTACAAAAATGATATTATTGATATTGTTGAGGTGACAATAGCAACAATGGTGGTGATAATAGAGATGGTGAAAGCGGGTAGCATGTTTGTGAAGATGATGGTCATGGTAAGGTGCATGAGGTTGTTGAGGCGATAGTTGTAGCAGTAGAAGTGGTAGTAAGGTTATGATAGTTAATGTTCAATAATTCTTTTTAAGAATCTTTTCTTTAGATGAAACTAAGGAATGACTAATT
Source organism: Laguncularia racemosa (assembly GCA_037954665.1). Lineage (NCBI taxonomy): Eukaryota > Viridiplantae > Streptophyta > Magnoliopsida > Myrtales > Combretaceae > Laguncularia > Laguncularia racemosa. The sequence continues at coordinate 315,866 of JBBMOL010000353.1, read as the reverse complement.
ATTATTTTCACTAACATCTATTAAATAACTATTATGGACTCAAATACAACTAATTACAATAATAGCTAAAAGTGTAAGTGAATCAAATTGGGTCAAATAGTACTAAGCTCAACGTTCACTTGAAAATTCAAATTTGAACTTAATATTTCAAGGTTGAGTTTGACCTAAAGTGTTACATAACAAATTCGAATTCATCTTAACTAAACTTGTTTAGGCTTAAATATTTAGCACATTTTACAATCCTATCAAATTAAATTATGTTAAAGTTAGAACTTGATTTAAATTCAATAAAATTTGATATATATCTAAGCTTGGTTCAATTATGCGGGCTCATTGAACCAACTAAGTGTATGCTCAAATTTGGCCTAGTAAACTAATTGATTAGTTTGAGTTCAAGCTTGGTTTCGTCAAGATCAAATTGAACTCCACCAAATTCCAAAAAATAAAAAAATAAAAATGAAATGAATATATTGAGTTAAAATCGAAACAATAATACAAAATGTGTAAACTTAAATATTTAGAAGTGAAGTGGTAATAGGTCATTCCTTAAATGGCGATTAGGGTGAGCAGGTACAAGGTGGGTAGGCTATACGACCTTACTTGTACCTTATTCTATAAGATATAGGTTCTCAAATTTTGAATTCCAAATCTACTCCATAATACTTTGAAACTACTCAAAACTCTGTGGAACTTGTAAATTTTACTTTTTTTCTTATAAATTTCAAGTTTATGTGACATTAAAAAGTAATCTATATTTAATATTATAAGTTTTTTATATACAAAATTTATGAAACTCATAATAAAATAAGTGAAATTAAAAAAAAGTAATTTTTTTACCTTAATTATTTTAAATTTTGTGATCTTATAATTTAACAAATAAGAAAGAATAAAGTAAAAGAATAGAAAACAAAAAGTTAGAGAGGGAAAATGAAGAAAAATAAGGAAAAGAAAGAAGAGTAGCATTAGGTTTAACCATTTAGGGTTATTAACTTATAAACTTAAGTTCTTTTTTTCTTTCCCTTTTTTACTAAAATATTTATTACAAAAAAATTATAATATTGTCAATTACTATTTATTTATTAATATTATTTAATACCATTTTATATGTAGATACAAAGTACTTTGAAGCCTATACTCCTATACCATTGACTACAGGTTTTAAGGGAATATAGGTTTTGAGATGAGTACAAGGTAGAAAGACCTCATATGTGTACTCGACTCTATGGAAGTAGCTTCCAAAAAAATTATATTCAAAACTTACTTTGTGATTCTTAATATCCACTTAGAATTTACCCAGTTAAATTGGGTATGAGTGGGTGCCTTATACAATAGGGTTATCTGCTTGCCTTAATAGTGGTCTGGAATATTTGTTAAAAACTAACGTAGTTAAACTCAAATTGGGCTTTGACCTTGATAAGGATAAGGGTTAAGGGTTGAAAAGTCGAATTGGGTTGAATTAAGATCATTAAAATTTTCAAATATAATTCATGTTTGAGTGATATGTGTTGGGCCTACAATATTCACAAGCCTGTCCACTAAAATACCCTAAAGACACTTGAAACACTGTTTAACTCACTCTATATGTTCACCTCATAGCTTTCAAGTAACAAACCCTAATTTTTCTCATCACTTATCACTTACTCTCTCATAAATTGAATTAATGTTTCTTTTTGTGATGTTTATGGGTTTATGGATGTAAACGATGGAGAAGATGATGTAAATGATGTTATTTGAGTCAAGTCTAACTCCAAGAGACATCGATTTACGAGTTGTAAAGTCCTTCTCTAAATCTTTATTTATTCTTTTTATACTTGTTTTGATACAATATGTTTGTTATAAAACTGATTTTCTTGCTTTTGATTTTGTTACTATTTTGAATTACAAGTACTATTCTAGTTATACAACAAAATATCTATTTAACTATGTCTAATGTATTCCTCATGCCATCTAGGTGCACGTGTAGATCTTTTGGGTTTGTTTGTAACTATTAGCTCCTTCTTTGGAAAAATGACCTTGTCCTCAAGATCGAATGTAGGATAAAGCTGTTGAAAACATGCCAATCTTCCCATTTTATGTCTTCCAAAGGAAATCTTGACCATTGTACTAAAATTGGTTGAATAGGTTACTATTGATGAATAATGGTTCTAGTATCAACAATAGTTAGTGGAGACACCAAAGGATGTCCTTGAACAAACTCAGTAGGAGTTGGAATCGTAATTCCTTAGGCCTTCTTAAGTTGAGATACATGAAAAACATTATGTATCTTGGCATAAGGTGGTAACTCAATTTCATAGGCATAAGCACCTATCTTCTTCAAAACTCTATATAGACCATAAAATTTCTTACATATTCTTTGAGTTTTTTCCAAGCAAATAGAGGTTTGTTTATGAGGCTGAAAATGAATAAAAATTGAGCCTCCTTCATGAAATTCAACTTTAGTCCAATGCTTATCGACATAAAATTTCATTCTTTCATGAGCATGAGATAAATGTTGTTTAATTTCTTTCATAATTCTATCCCTTGATCCTAGATTCTAAAGATATTGCATCTACTCTTAAGACACCTCTGATATAAGAAGGGATAGAGGGTGGTGGCCTACATATACAACTTTGAAAGGAGTAATTTTGGCTCCATCATGATAAGAAGTATTATAGACATACTCTACCTAAAGTGAAATTTAACTCATAGGTTCCAACATTCCGTGATATAGCTTTTAAGATATTGTTGAATTACTCTATTCAAAACCTCAATTCACCCATCACTTTAAGGATGATATGAATTGCTCATATTCAATTTGGTACCACTTAACACAAACAATTTCTTCTTGAACTTATGAGGATTGGATCCCTGATTAGATACAATAGATTTTAGGTATCCATGTAGTTTCACAACGATAATGACAAATAAGCTGGCAACCTTAGTAGCATTGAAATGAGTGTCCAATGGTCCCAAATGACGGCATTTAGAAAGTCTATCAACTACAACCAATATGACTGTAAATCTAGCTTATGCAAGTTTTCGAATGGGCATAGCAGGTTTAGTGGTCGAAGAAGGAGCATTAGAAATTATAAGAGGAGAAGATAGAGAAGAAGGTTTGGAAAATTGTAATGGTGGTTTAGACTAGAAGAAAAAGAAGGTTTAGGAGAGTAAATTAGATTTGAAAACTTGATTCATGCATTTTAACTAGCCAAATAACTTGCATTAATGAAGTAGGTTTGGTAAGTTGAACCTCCTGACGAATATGAGTCTTACGACAAGAGACAAGACAACTAATTGAAGTCCTTTTTGTCAGTCTAGTTACTTGATTTGATAGTGCCTTAAATTTTGCTTGATACTTAGTAACAGTTATGGCTGAAGTAAGTTTAGTAAGAGTCCTTTCTACATCTTAATATTATGAGGGTTTCCTCTAGTGACTCTAAAAATCTTGCCCAAGAAGACAATTAATTGTTACGATCCATCCATTGATACCATTGTAATGCTTGACCTTCCATAGCAAATGAAGCAATAGTTAGCTGTTGTTCAATTCGGTACATGATGAAAATTAAAGAATTTTTTAGTCTTGAAAATCCACCCTTTAAGATCATCACTTGAAAACTTAGGAATTTCCAACTTTATTCCTTTTAACAAAGAATCTCTAATTGAATGTGATGAACCTTGGGAATTGGACATTACTTTCTCTGTACGTTAATCATTTGTATGAGGGTTTTGATTTATAGTAATATTGTTAATATTTTCTTGGTTAGTTTGCATTGAAGCTTGTAAATTTTGATTTGAAGTAGAAATATTATTGATCGAGTCTTGAACTTGCATTGTGAACTTCAACAAGTCTTGCATTTGTTGTTGCATTAACAAAACATATTCTGCTAATGATGAAACTACTGCTTGTAACTTGTCAATCTCTATTGTCTACATATTCAAATGATTTCCACATGCCATAGATGTATTAGAAGAACGAGAGCACCAATTGTTGGGCTTACGATATTCATAAGTGTAGTCCACTAAAATACCCTAAAGACACTTGAAACACTCTTTGACTTACTTTATACATTCGCCTCATAGCTTTTAGGTAACAAACCTTAATTTCTCTTGTCACTTATCACTTACTCTCTCATAGATTGAATTGATGTTTCTTTTTGGGATGTTTATGGGTTTATGGATGTAATTGATAGAGAAGATGATGTAAATGACCTTATTCAAGTCAGGTTTGACTCCAAGAGACACCAAGTTGCAGATTGTAAAGTTTTCCTCCAAATCTTTGTTTATTCTTGTTATACTTGTTTTAATACAATCTGTTTGTTACAAAATTAATTTTTCCATTTTTGATTTTAGTTATACAACAAAATATCTATTTAACTTTGTCTAATGTATTCCTTGTGCCATTTAGGTGCATGTGTAGATCTTTTGGGTCTATTTGTATTTGTAACAATATGTATGTAAAATATTAAATTCAATTAAATTATACACTCAAATAAATTAACACTTGATTAAATCTATGTTAATTTAAATGGAGATAAGAAATACAATTCAATAAATTACATATCTAAATAAATCAATCAACTTAGAATAAATATAAATATAATACACAAATGAATAAGTTATATATTTAGATTGATGGTTTGATCAAGTATCATCAACTCATCATCATCATTGTTTTATCTTATAATTGTTTGTTTATGTCAATTATAAAGCAACACAATTAAATAGCTACAAATTGAAACCAATGACCACCCTCAAAAGTCAAAGCCAATCAAACACAAAGAGGACTAAAATAGTAGAACTTAATTTTATACAAAACTTATTAGAAGGTGTCAAAACTTGAACCGATGACAAGGCTTAAGAGAAAGGTGTGACACTAGTGCTTTGCTTTATGATAGGATTCTAGTTTCTCACTTTTTATAATTTAAGGTATTGAATATCAAGAAGATATGTTAATTTTAGATTTCACTATTTCAAATGTTGTCCTTTATGTATATTTAGTAAGTACTTATATTGTTTCAAATTTTTTTTTAAATAATATAAATATATATATATATTAAACATAATTATGTGAATTATGACTTGTTCAATCTATTCAGGTTAAATAGGTCAAGGTCCTATTGTTCGAGTCAGTTGGAACTAATCGAGTCTTTACCAACATGGATTCTTAAGATCAAATTGCCCTACATTATGTTAAGGATTACGATTGGATCGGTTAAATTGGGCAAGTCAAAACGGATCTAATTACATTGTTAAAAACCATAAAACTGCAAGATAATTTTCCCTTTTACTTTTGGCAAGATGCTAATGATTATGATATCATCTTATCTTTAGTTAAACAAATTTTGCAAAATCAAGTAAGAGAATCTGTGTCATATGATTTTCAACTAGCGTTAAATAAAATATTAAAATTCTATTTATTGACCAATTCCAATTTTGGAGCACCTTTCGGTTGTAATATTTACATTCTAACTGTAAATGCTATTTTATAATATCAAAGAGCCATCTTTGATACTCCAAGCATTGTTAAAAACTATTTTATTTTTCATTTTACTTAATTAATCTTGTCCACCACTCTAATAAAAGAAAACCATAAAACTCCACTATCCCATTATTCTCATTAGAACTATTTCTTGTAAATTATTCCCTATTGACTTTAGCTAGTTTGGTGATTAATTAGTTAATTATTTTATTTTATTTTTTGACATAGACATCGTGGATGGGTACGTGTTAGAGCAGTTTTATATTTACTCTTCACCCACTTTTATACAGTTAATCAGTTTTAATATTCACTAAAATGGAAATTATCTCTCCGGAAATACTAAAATAACACATCATCCTCCAGCTCAGCAACAACCCCCAGAAAAAAACGAAACAAGAAGCACACGCCACTCTCTCTCTATCTCTCGCCTCTAAAATGATGGCTGAAGTATATTTACACATGCCCTAAACCAAAACCGACCCTAATCTTTATATATCCCCCTAAATTGAACCGGCCGGTTTAAACCCACTTCACCTCTCTCTCTCTCTGCCCGCCGGCGAGCAGCCATCTTCTTTTCCCGGGAAAATAAACAACACCCTGTTATTTTCCCATCCCTCAGAATTTCCGGGGAAATTAAAGAAAACCACCCGATACCCAAGAGCCGGTTCTTGTTCCCGAACCGATTCATGGAAGAAACTTCGGTTCTTGAAGTCCACTTGATCTCCGCTCAAAACCTCAAACCCCCATCCGCTAACATGCGTAAAACCGAGGCATACGCATTGGTCTGGGTCGACCCGAGCGAGAAGCTCCGGACACGAGTGGACCGCGTCGGGTCGGAGAACCCTACTTGGAATGACAAGTTCTTTTTCCGGGTTTCGAAGGAGTTCATGGAGAGTGACACGTCGGCTGTGACGGTTGAAATATATGCAGTAGGTTATATAAGAGACTATCTCGTTGGGACTGCACGTTTGCTCCTCAGCAACGTCATCTCGTGTCCTGACTACGGCGACGCTACTTCGCCGTCGTGCACGGCTGTCGGAATTCGCCGACCTTCTGGAAAGTGAGTAATGGATATTAAAACCCTCCTTAATATCATCCAATGTTTAATATTTGCTATTATTAATATTATTATTTTCAATAGAATTTTTATAATTACGCGGCTATGTGACAAATCTATTTAATTAAGAAATTTATGTTTTTCACTGTTTTTATCATAATTTTCATGTGATTAAAATTATTTCGGAAAGTAGAATTTTTCTTTTCTTTTAATAAATAATAATAATAATTTTAAATATGTTGTTGTTGGTTAGTAAAATGGTAAAAGTAAAAGTTGAGGTTTAGGATCTGAGCTTATTTGTTGATTAATCATTTTACATTTGTTAAGGTCCTTAATATGAAAAATTAGAAATAAGCTTACGTTTAGGATGTGAGTTTTTTTAATCATCATCACAGTCGACTTTATTTATAAAACCCAGAAAGGACAAACAGGTCACTTTAGTATATTAGAGATACTTGGCCAAAAGAATATATAAAAAAGGTAGTAGAGATACAAGTCCATTTAGGTGAAAACACAAAATTCATTATTTAGTTTAGAAGGAAAAACAATTTACATGGCTAATTGAAGAATGCTATACTTAAAAAGATCTTTAATCAATTCATATCATAACTAAAAAATAAAAATGAAAAAGAAAAAAGTTTGCGAAAAATGTTTTTCAAAATCTTTTTTGATATTTATTATAATTATAACTTTTAGATCATAAACATTATTGAAGCAATCTAAAAAAGTTACTGCTATTAAGAGTTTTTAGTTGCAAGTGATGGTGTAAGGGAATGCATCATTTAGTGTCATTGGATGTAAAATGTAGTCAACTATTAAGGGTGGGTAGGTAATCCTATTAGATATGATATCTACTCACATTTTATTCGATCAATAGTAACTAGGTAGATGTTAAGAATTATAAAGTAGATTCTAAGTTATAAGGTATTTTGAAACCCTATACTGTATTTTATAAGCATTATTTGTTGGTATTTTCCTTTAGGGATTGTCAACTATTGATGGTGGATAACTATAATTTTTTTCTACTACCACTTAAATGGCACTAGTATTCATAATATAATATTTAGCCATTGCAAGATTTTCATTATAACATGCACACACATATATATATAGAAGCATTAATTCTAGTAAAATAAATTAATTAGAGTGTTACGTAACATGAAACCTATATAATTTCTTGGAAATGATATTTAACAGGATACAAGGTGTGCTGAACATAGGGACCATGGTGATGAACGGCTCAGATTTCACAGTCCTGAGGGGTGCATCAGCAATTGGGTATCGAGACTTCATGGGAAAAACCCAAGCCCGCACTCGCAACAGCAAGAAGAGAGTTGAGAATGTGAGTGTGAGCACCGAAGAGTTGAGGTTGGGGTCCGGTACTGAGTCGTGTGAGAACTCTACCTCGGATGGTTACGATTTCTCAGACGGTGGCGATTCCACCACCTCCTCCTCCTCCACCACCTCAACGGTCCTCAAGGATTGGAATGGTATTCGAGAGTTGGCGGGGAAGAGTGTTAAGCAATCAATGTGTGGGCGTGGATTTTGGTGTGGGCTGTTAATACAGAGATAAGGTGAACTTTCACGTGCTAGGAAAATTCTTGGATGGATTGAATCTATTGAATTTGCACTAGTGAAATGGGTACCTTTCCTTTCCATAACATGGTGCAACGTGCGGGTATGTGGAAGGGGATGTTTTCACAATAGTGATTAAAGACTAGATAGTACTACTAGACTTACAGCAGATATTCATATTGTTTTACTTTTTCTATGTTCTTTGTTAGATTTTTAGGTGAAGAAAAATATCAAATGGATGAAAGATTTTTGAAAATTTTGAATTGATTCGAGTTTCCCTTTTCGCCTAGAAAAATATTATCAAAGTTGGAGTTATTTCTGAATAACTTTAGTCTCCCAAATTTTGATATTGGGCCTTAATTTCCGTTGTCATATTTGGATTTTAGTTGCTTATGTATTAGCAAAAGTTGCTAAGCCTGGGAATTGGAAGCACATTTATATCTAATAATGTCTTAGCCCTTGCTTAGGTTCTAACTATATACAGCAGTTGAACAATCAAACAAAGCTAGAGTGGTTTAGACACTATAGAGAGGTAGCCATGCCCAAAAAGAAATCTACCATGTTATTTGTAGCGGTGCCACAAAATCTAAAGAAAAATTAATGCAAAAAAGCACAATCAATCTATTGTGTTATTTATAGACATGCCAAAAAATCTATACAAACATTAGGGTTGACAATTCATGATCCAATTTCTGAAATCCGAATATAATACGATATGACATAAATAAGTTTACAGATAAAAAAATTTGATATAAGATACAAACAAATTAAATCCATTTAGATATGGCAAAATTCGTGTTTGGGTTTTGTATCCAACTTTTAAACCCATTCATGAACTTGTTTATTAAATAAGTTGCATAAACAGGTTATGGGTTTAATTTGAAAACCTATTTAATATTAATAATATATGTATTTATTTATTTTCAGATTTTTATTTCCCAAAATACTCTCCTTAAAATTAAAAATGACAAAAAATACCTTTTTTCCCGATGAAAGTACGTTTGGATGAAAATAAAAACCCTAGCTAATATCTAATATAACTTCTCTACCTTTACCTCCTCTTTGTCTTTCTCATTCAACCGTAGTCACCATCACCTCTTCTTTGTGAAATCCGCTTTTTTAGTTTGCGACATCCGTGTTTTTATAACAATGAAGGTGTTTTTTTTTTCCTTTTTAGTGATTTTTATGGTTTGACGATGCATAAAGCTCTATTCTTTACATTTTAGCATAGTAAAGTTTTTATAATTTCATGTTGTGTTTGTGGGAAAGTTTCAACACTTGTCTCTTCTGAGTTGTCTTTTGTATGTTTTGAGAGCCAATTTGACATTCCTTGGTTGGAAGCATATCTTTATCTTCCATCATTTTGTAATCAATTGAGGATTGGGGGTTTATAGAATGTACTTTTTTTTTTGTTATTTTTTATTCATTTCCATTGTTTGAGACTTGAGTACTCTTCGAATTGCTTTATTTTATTTATTTTTAGTTATAGTACTTTATTAGTACTTCTCTTTAAAGTATCATTTGAGAATTGGGTTTTCTTAGCATTGTCTTCTATTTTTCATTTTTGACTCTTATATAGCTATAAAATAGTTCCGTTTTCTGATGAATTGTCCTACTATATATAATTTTTTAAATGATATGGAGTATAGGTTTTCTCAAATATAGAAATATGCAACAATCCCTCATCTAAAATGCCGAATGAGAATGTTTTGTAGATATCTAGAATTACTCTTAAAACTGATTTCATGAAGATATTTAAGAAGAAAAGAAATAAGATCAAACACATGATTTATGGATTATCCTGACAGAATTTCCTTAACATCCGATTTATGGATATTAATAACTACTAATTAATATGTATCTACAACTGCACATAAATTGGGTTTTACAAAAGAGGATTTCAAGTTTTGCATCTATGTCACCTCCACATAGAGGTGTTGCATTAAATGAGAGAGTAATGACTTTGCTAATGGATTGGGGTATTAAAAATAAATTATTTTGTGTGATTTTGGATAATACTTTTGCTAATGATTTTTTTTGTGAGTTTATTAGACAAGTAAATTATCTTGTTATAAAACTTATAAGTTTTTAAATTTGTTATATTTGATGAAACTTTACTAAAATTGTTGTTTGGATGGTAATTTATGTTAAATTTTAAGACCTTATGTCATTAATATATGTAGAAATTAATTTTATTATTGTTCTTTTTGGTTTTTATATGTAAGTATTTTATAAACTTATTATTAACTTTTTTTAATTGATAAATAGGTTTAACTTAGACATGGGACATGTTTATTAAATGGGTTAAGTTATGGGTTTAGGTTTTTATACACAATTAATAAATGGATCATGCCACGGGTTAAGATTTTTTAGACACAAACTCGTTTAGACACGGATACGGAACATGACATAGTAACACAAATTATCAACCCTAACAAACATTAATTTTTAGAGGACAATTAACCTTATATGTTAATGTGAACTTATCAAATTAAACTATCAACTAAAAAGAAATTGTCGAGTCTAATTTAAATTTTTTATTATTATTTTCTTAATTTGATTCACATTAGATCTTATGTTCATCTAATACAAATTCTTGGCTTGAACTAGGAATTTTTTTTCTTCTGATTTTTATTATTTATTTGGAGTCGTTACCCAACTGGAGTTGGGAAAATTGTTAAGTTAGAATTAATTGAGCGAATTAATGTTAACTTGAACACCAGTCAACGAAACAATTTTTTTTTTTAAAATAGAAAAGCCAGATATTATTGACTTGAGGGTTATCTTATTAAAACCCTAAAGTTACTACCTTAACCTTCCAAAATTTTAATTATATTTTTATTTTATGATATCCTTTTTTAGCATAAAAGAAAATACTAAAAAAAAAAACGAAATGATGATTATACTAATAATGATTTAAAAATATTTTTTTTATTTTTTTAGAGTTGTCCTATAATGGTGCCTACTACCCGCTATTTGGGATCAAACAGGCTGTAGTTTGCTTTTTTTTTTTTTTTTTATAAAACTTTAGTGCATTAATTTAATTTTAATTAAAAAACAACTAGCTAGGTTTACATTTATTACCATTTAAAATTTATTTATTTATTTATTTATTATATATATTTTAGAAAATTCTAAACCTTACTTCCTAATTAAAAAAAAAAAACTAAAACCTAACTTTTGAAAATACCAATTGAGTTTTTTCTTTTTATTTCATGAAAGTCATTGTTTTCTAGGTGACAAAACATTTCTTATTGTTTTTCGAAGTAAAATCATATCTTAAACTAAAAAAAAAAAATGAAAGAGAAATTCTAAACCTAATTCCCTTTTATTAAGGTTCTTATTATTTTATCAATAACAAAAGAAAATAAATTTCTAAAATATATGTCTTTATCATTATTATTATCTTATATTACTTTTTTATTTTTTTACTTATGAATATTATTATTAACTAAAACTAATACTAATAATAATAATAATATGAACCTCACTCACTTGGACGTGGGTCGGTGTGGTTTGGTTTGGGTTGCTTCAGTTTGGTTTAGATCAGATCACAGTTTGGCGAGTTTGTCATAACTTCAGTCCATTGTGTGTGCTCCGGTGAGCGGCGACATGAGGTGAGGGGTCTAGACACTTCTTGGATGCGATTGAGGAGGATGAACTTGATTCAAAACTGCAGTTGGGGTTTGTTTTTATCTTCCCGCGATTTGAAAAAAATTGATGCCAATATTTTATATTAGAGTTGTTTTTGTGATTTATACGTTTTCCTTTGTTAAGATTAAAAAAAAAAAACGTTTTGATTCGCCAGATTTTACTTGCGACTTTCTCTCCTTTGGTTTTCTAGTCTCTATCTTTGCAGGAGAAGACGATCACGTGTTGAGCACGTGATTTTCGCCACCCAGTGAGACGTTGCCATGTGGCAGCCCTTTCTTCTCAATTGAAAAATATTTCAGAGTGCATCCTAGGAGTTTCAAACGTGTGACCTCTCACTTTGCTCAACATTTGGGGCGCATGGGTGGACCAACTATGCTGGTCCTTTTTCTCGTTTATTTTATACAACGAATTTACATATAAGCTATTGTCCTTAATTAATTTTTTATTGATTTGAAATTCCCAAGCTTGATTTAGAGATCCATATTTTGATCTTATTGAAAATTTTATTAGTGTTATTTTTGTTACTTGTTATTACTATATATATATATATATATTTATTATTATTTCTATCTTATTATTCTTTTTTTTTTATTTTCATTATCTCGTAAACTAGGTTTTTATTTATTATTATTTTATTTTGAAAAAATTTAAATGGGGGGTAGGGGGCAATAATGGGGTGTCTGTAGAAACCAAGAACAAAAAAACGACACATGAGGAAAAAGGGAAAGAGAAGCAAGTATATGATTTGGTTAAAATTGTTGGCAAAAGGGTAAAAATGGTAATCAATATTTTACTATTTTTTAATTTGAATCTTTCATTTTTTAAAAAATTCTTTATGTGAGTCTCCCACTTTTTGTATTTCTTTATGTTTGACTCTTTTTACATTTTTAACTTTTTTGGTTGAGTTTTCTACCTTTTCAAATTAGTTAGAAAAAGTCCCTAGTAATTTTCTTATGGATTATAAATTAATGTGTTAAGTGCCACTCATAATAATAACTAGTCCATATCAATTTTAACTAAACCATCTGTTAGTTGCTCTAATTGCCACAAAGTGACTATGAGTTGGAACAAGTCTTCAAACTATTAAATTTCAATATGTAAGATGGACCAACGTGAATTATCATCGTGTTGGAGGTGTCTTTGGTGCTTAAACTCTAATACTCAAGTCGGATAAGCAACATGAGGGTATGGCAATCAAAGTTTGTACATGGTATCAGATGGTTTACTTGGTTAGAGGGACCTCCTTTTATATTATTGTCATGATGTTATATTTTTGTTAAGAAAATCTTCTTGAAGAAACCTTGTTTATTTTAGGAAATATCAACTAAAGTGTGTTCTTTAAAGTGTTGGACGACCAGTTTAAGTACTTTCCTATTCTGTGCTCATGATCAAATAAAGTGGGTCTTAGACCTTAGGTCAATTTAAGCCTAGAACACTTGCTCTTCACTCTCATTAGTGACATAACATTGATGAGAGTAGATGCCATGTTAAATTCTTTCTTGTGATGATGTTTAGATGTGCTAATTGAGCCATTCTTTAGCTAAGAGGCCTTAATTTGACCTAGAAACCATTATATCCGATCTTGGTGTTCAAAGAACTCATGCTAAGGTCTTTGATGAGTTGTCCCTTGCATCAGATTACCTTGTCTAGGTTGAGTAGAGTTGGGGAGTAATCCATTTGAGCTGGAGGTGCCCTAATAAGTTGGTTAGGAAACCTTGACCTGTGGTTGGCCTATTCGAGTTGCATGCATGTTAACAAGACATGATGAACCAAGATCAGGTTTTGGGTTGCTTGATGGGATTCAAGCCATTTTAGTTACGGGACAGCTTACTCAATATAAAACCAAAGGACTACAGAACTTTACATTGAGAGTTCTACTTGATCAGATGAAACTTGAGGAGAATCATCTAGTTTCTTCATTTATTTTGCATGATTATTTTAACTTCAATCAAATACATTTGTTAGTGCTTCGGGATAACAACCGACTAAGCTAAATGACTCAAAGCAAGCATGGAATGTTGCCCTTAAAAACTAGCAACTTATGTTGTTAAAGCTAGCAGCTTACCTTGAAGAACCGGCAGTGCAGGAATGAAGGCCGACCACAAAGGCCGGTGGTGTATATTCAAAAACTGGAGGTGTAGAAATTTAGGCTAGTGGCTTAACCTAGGTGGCTTACAATTTAGGCTGGTTACTTCATGTTATTTCAAGCTAGTTTTCTTTATAATTGAACCTTGCATTATTTTTATACCTTTGGGAATAGAAACACGAATAGAACTTTGATATTTGAGAAATAAATGATTAGAGTTTTACTCTCATTCTTCTTATACTTATATCAATCCTTGGATTATAGCGAGTGACATTATTGGGATTATTGTGCATCAACTCAACAAGACCGTATGAGGACTATCCTTTTGCTATTACGTCATATCCGGTAAGGGTTTAAGGTTTTATCTTATTATTGTTATTTGTTTTGGATTACTTGTTGCGAATCATCAATTGGATTTGCGATTGCTTGATTTTACATTAGGCACATTATTGTTCCTTGAGCTTAATAAAGGAAGGACTTGTTGAGTACGCTTTCATCTTTTCAACCGTCAAATTCAAATCTTGTTTATGTACCCATGAATATGTACGTTTAATGCATAAGGGCACGTGTAAAAATCAGGTATGAAGTAGGCTAAAAATCACAACCCTTCATTATGGCAGTAGGACACGTGGTAGGATCTGAAGCACCTTCAGAAATTGCTCTCATGTGACAAAAGAGGTTGAATAGCCTCATTTTCACCTTTTCTTGCATTTTCCTTACTCAAAACCTCTCTTTTCTTCTCATCTCTATATTCTTCAAACTCACTTCCTTGGCAACTCTAGAATCTCTCAGTCATTTTGCAAGTGTGGTAAATTTAACCTCATTATAGTCACTCTTGAATCCTATTTAAGGGGTTGTTCTCTTGTAAGTTGTGGTAAGGGGCATTATAAGTCTTTTAAGTTGACCCCATGTTTTAGCAGTGTAGGTTAAAGGGGTTGACAATGCAGTCTTGTAGTCACTCAAGGAGGATGAGGAGGTGATGACCAAAGAACTAACCCTAGATATTTATCCAGACGATGGAGAGGATTATAAACTGGCCTATCATTGTTTTGAAGGGCTTCCTTCATCAAGGCTTGGCTTGGAGGTTGTAAAAACCACAATTTGCAAAGTTGATGTTGATGCCGTAGGATTCTATAGTACTCTACTTCCTTAGGGTTGAATTGTTCGACTAGCTTATGAGGACGAATGGGTAGACACACTAGAAGGAAACAATTTCTATGTATATGAGTGATTTTTCAAGTTTAGCCTACGACTTCTCTTTACCAATCTCTAGAAACAGTTCTTTAATTATCATAAGGTTAATTTGTGTAATCTTGTCTTAAATGCATACATTTTACTTATGGTGTTTGAGAGCTTATGCAAGTCTTATGGGATCTAGACAACTCCTCAATTGTTTCGTTCTTTCTATAACGTAAAGTGTTCAGGGCCCTTACTAGGGTGGTATTATTTGGTGAGCTAAACAAGCGTGAAGTTGATGGATAGATTGCCTTCCTTGGTACACGACTAGCATAAAGCACTTAAGGCCCTTGTCAGGGTAGTATTACTTAGTGAGCCGAACAAGTGTAGGGTTGATGGATGGATTACCTTCTTTAGTATACGATTAGAAGGATAAGTTTGTTGTAATTAAAATTGGTGAGGAGAAAAACTTTTAAATTTAGTGAGTAAAGCCGATAAGGACTAAGGCAATTAAATTGTTACCAAACAATCAACATCCAATCGAGATTTTACTTGAAGCCCTAAAAAAGAATGGAAGACCATTTGATGCTCCAAGCATGATACGAAGCTTCTTGGATATCAAAGTTGTGACTTTAAGGGTGTTCGAGGTGGAGGGTGATTATGGCACAAAAGGCTTGAAGGGTTATAGGGAGGCTAGTAAGGGTTTGTGCCTAGTTGGGGTTCACTTGAGGGATGGGATTGTCTGTCTGCTTGCAACTTGAAGGCTAAGACCTCTGGTTTTTTCTTATGCGGTAAGTATTTCTTCTTTGATTTACTTAACTTGTTTATTTTGTAGATATGCCTCTTATCAAGCTTGTGAGGATCTTAGACCTGATTTCTCGTTAATCTAGATAAGGAAAGAAGGGTTATGAAGGTGGCAAACGACCTAGCCAAGATGTGCCTGCTAAGAGAGCCCTTATGGTGGGGATTATAATTTAAGGCTTTGAGCCTTTCAATCTGATTCCCCTTGCCCCAATTGTCGCTAAAAAGGGGAAGGATGAAGAGCTTAAATGTGGGGCTCAACATGGCTAAGAGTAGGTTCTTAATGCTTTAGCTGTAAAACCTCAACCAATGGAGGTCATTCCAATGTTGAGCGAAATTAAGGCAAGAACTATTGCCTTAGTTGGGTAGGTTAGTCCTCCTAATATCAAAAGGCATCGTAAGAGAAGGTTTGACATCTTGTCATTAGAGGGGGATAAGAGAGGTTCAAGACCCTTGCAAAATGCCTAAGTCACCTCATCTTAGGCACCTCCCCCTTTGGCTATTTAGGAGTTGGTAGAGGGACTAGTGCTAGGCACAAGCTATTTAAGAGTATACTCAACCTACTAGACTGTTGTGCTATTGAGGAGGCTGCCATAGGGATGACCTTACTACAACTCCTTAAGCACTTTCCTATTGAATTTTAGGGGTATGCTTTCTTTTCTTTGTTTTGTTTACTCTTAGGGCTCTTAAATACTTAAAGTATGCTTATTTGTACACTTTGTAGCAAATGATGAAGGTCGCCTATAGCGTGATCCATGCATGCAAAGATGTGGAACATTAGGTACAACATCATAGGTTTAATAATGCTATCATTTTTGCTTTGTACAACCAAATGTATGACCATAATAAAGTTCATATGTAGAGGCAAGGAGGGTAGAGGTCGAGCTAAAGGATGCTTGGATTGAGTTGCGGGCAGTCATGGAGGATTATAGTAAGAAATTAGCTATGGTGAATGGATGCATCATGACAGATTTTGATGAGGTAGAGAGGACATAGAAGGAACTTGCGAGGGCTAACAATCAAATCTTGAGTCTTTCCCAAGAGCTTGCCACCTCCTAATAAAGAGAGAAGGATTAGGAGGCAGAGATTCGACAACTTTGGGTTGTGATAGTAGACTATAAGAGAGATATGGACATCATGCAAAATTGCTTGGACTAGTATGTTGACTCAAAGAAGAGCTTAAAGGAGCAGATTAGAGAGCTTGAGAGGTTTTCCACCGAAAATTCAAGGATACAAGAATTGGAGGAGTTAGAGAGGATAGCAAAAGATCGATATCATAATGACATCTATGAAGAAATTCGGTCTTGCAATAAGTACGCAAAACAACTAGTCGTCGTAATAGAGGGAGGTTAGTGAAGGATATGGCACTGGATCTATGCAAGGGATCCCAACTACAACCTGAGATGGCTCGATGGACTGATGAGGGTACTTGATACCCCTCTAGAGGAGTGGGAAGAGTTGGAAGCTAATAAACTACTAGAGGAGGAGGCCAACCAGAATGATGACACAACTTCTTCGCCCAGTCAAGGTAACAATTTACCTCTAGCTCTTTCCTTTAAGGCCCCTCCAACAATTCTTCCTCCCTCGGTTTTGATGAAGTTCCACCGCTGCCGCTTATCGAGGATCGTCCTAAGGAGAAAATGTCTAAGCCTAGCAAGGAACAACTAGAACCAACTTTGGCCTTGACAGTGGATTTAACTTCATAGACTTTTTTAATTTTATTTGATATTTTGTTCCCTATTTTGTCTTTTTTAATTTTGATGTTTGTATAGTGGTCAGTATGCCGACCTTAGAACCTTGTAAAAACTTTATGAATCAATGAGATACCATTCTCTTCCTATTTTAAGCGCCTATTGGTCTATTGGTTATTTCATGCTTTCATCCATTGATCATTTTGTCTAATTAGATATCGACGTATATTTTACTTTAGTTAGTGTCTTTAGTTTCTCTCCTCTATTGGGAGTATCTTCATTGTTTAGGCTCATGCCTGGTCGGTGAGGATGTTGCTTTATACCACACAAATCACTGTCAATCAATGGTAGGCCTGATCGGTTGTGGGTAGGCGTTAATTTGTTAGGTAGAGTGTCTTCATCGCTTAGGCTTAAGCTTAGTTAATGAGGAGCTTCCGAATTCTAGCTTTAGGGGTACTGGTCCAGCAAATTAGTCCATTCAGGGAGGAAAGGTTACTCATTTACTATGCTATAGTTTTTGTGTTCTTTTGTAAGACGAAATAAATAAAGTGTTTTGCAAATAACAAGTGTAAGCAATAACCGTAAATTGTAATTCCATTAAATAGTAGGAATGTTTACAATTATAAGCAATAGTTATAAAGCATAATTTAAGATGTAATATAAGAATTATTCAAACAATGGCCATTGATTATTCGCTTTCTAAGTTTTAGGGATCCAGTGCTTGTTGAGTCTTTTGAGCTTGTATGCATCATGACTAACTATTCTCCAAACTCAAATAGGGTCTTCGAGCTTCTTATAGACTAGATGCCTTAGTTGGAAGACCTTGTGCTTCACCTTCTTGTTGTAATATCTCATCGCTTGTTGCTAGTAAGCTACTACCCTATAACTAGCTTGGTCTTGCTACTCTTCAAGGAAGTTGAGGTTAGTTGGGAGCTCGACCTCATTAACTTGAGAATTATAGTCTTGAGTGCAGAGGTTTAGGAGCTTGAGCTTGAGCTCAACATAGAGAATAGTTTGGTTCCAAAAGCTAGGTTGAAAGGGCTTTCCTTAGTGGCTGTCCATAAGGTCATTAGGTACCCCCATAAGATATAGGGAAGTTCATCTGTCCATTTCCCTTTAGCTTGATGTCATACCCCCAAACATCTAAGCATAGCAGTTTGTCACGTATTCTACTTAAGTAGAAATATGCTAAGGCTTTGACTACTTACATGTGGGTTTCTAATCAAATTTTAACAGATGAAAGCATGGTTATTAACTTTAAAAACCATTTGATGAAATCAATATTTTGGTAGTGGAACATAGTATTAAAAAATATTGAAACCAACACCATAAACATTTAGGGCTACAAGGCCTAAATCAAAGTCCAAGCCCATCATATAGTTTGTAAACCAACCAGAATCATAATTCGTAAATAAATTTTGTAAAAGTCTATCAACTAAATAAAAAGGTCTAAAACTTCTCTTAATTCTCATAATTAGAAAATAGTAAAATGATGACAGCCAGATATACGATAGAACTACTTGTCGCTCCCATAAACTCATAACTTGTTGTCAGATTTATAACTGAGATAATCATAATAGTAATCATCAGCATAAAAGGTATCATCATCTTCACCTGAAAAATAGAAGGAAGGAATGAGTTACAAGAACTGAATATAGAATAAGCACATTGATAGAGCCATTTTATACTCAATCTTAATAGTATGAATTGTGTTAATTTATTATAGATTTTATAGAAATCATAAGGAAATGGTACTTAATTTTATTATGGTGATAAATTAGGTTAAATGGAGTCAAGAGTGCTAATTCAAGTAAATTAGAGAAGTCATCTACAATTTGGATCAAAGCCACAAGAAAATACACGGTTGAATTACACGACCGTGTATCTGTCTAGAAGGAGTCACGGTTTGTAATACGGCCATGGTGCAAGCCGTGCTATACACTGCACAAGAAGGTGGAAATGTGGACTATCAACAGAGAGAGACACGGCTCGTGATTTGGCCGTGGTGGAAGCCGTGGTTGAAGACGTGGTGGAAGTTGAAATGGAAGACGTGCTAAGGATGAGAAATTGTGGAACATCAACCAGAGGATGACACGACTTGAGATCTTGCCGTGGTATAAGCCGTGGCACACACTGAACACAGATGAAGAATTGTAGATTACCCACAGAGGAAGGCACGGCTTGACCCACGGATGTGTTGTAGGGCATGCCAGGCGGACGATTATTTAATTCTCGAGATTTACTTGAAAAAGGAAAGATATTTTTGTATCTTGCTAGCAAAAGATCACCTGCAATTCCTTTAACAATATAAATAGAACTAACCCTAGAGGGTTAGGAGAATCTTGGATCATCTTGGAGACAAGAAGGAAAGAAGGAGGCAGAGCAAGAAAACCGGGAATTGAGGCTTGTTATGTTTTTACTTTTAATTTTCGTTTTTATAATGAACATGTGTAGCTAAGCAGATTTTCTAGCCAAAGGGTCATAGAAGTTTGATTCTCCACGAATTGTGAGATCTAATTGATTTGTCTTTAATCTATTCTTTGTTTTTGGATATTCATATATCTTCTGAACGTCTTGTCATTATTATCTTTGTTGATGGTAGAATTAGAGCTCTTCTACTCAATTAGCAAGTTAATATATCGTCAACTAGCATGTCAAATCCGTAATTGTTTGATAGTTCTAGTCTCGGTGACACGATAACATGTTTGATTATAAAATAGATGATCGAATTCATGTTATGGAGATGTATGATCTTGTTTAAATAGGTTATCTTATAATCTACTGGCATGAATTGGTGGTCTCTCTAGTTTTTAATGCTATTGATAGATTAAATCCTAAGAGCTTTTTTAGGGTTGTCTAATCGATAAGAGAAGTAATCAAAGAGCTTATTTTGATTATCGAAGAAGTAAGGAGAGATAGGTTGTTAGAGCTTGTTAATAACCATAACCAGTTTATCTAGAAATAAGAATAGAAAACATTTGCATCGATGATCAATTCCTAGAATTAAACTATCTTGATTCATTTGGCTAGGCTTTTATCAATATTCGATTTTGTTATCTTGTTTCAACATTATTTTGATTCACAAACAAAACCCCCCCATTTTTCTTTTCCTCTTTATTCTCTTTGAATAGAAATATATTTAACCAATCCCTGTGGATTCGACCCTACTCACCACTATATGCAAATCATATAATTATCTAGGAGTAGGTTTTTATTTTTGTTGGATTCGACACCCATCACACATTCTCACATGTCACACATACTTAATTCTAATGCATTAGCATAAATTCATTAAGTTATTTAATTTATAGCAAAACAATTAGTATAAGAGTACTCATGACTCTAGACACTCTTGGGAACAAAAGGGGTCTAACCCTACTCAATAGGCATTAGGGGCCTATCATGGTATATCTAGTTATTGTGATTGAAACCATAATGATACTAATACCATCAGTCATAACATAGTACAGTAATCTCATATAGGCATTCACTCTAAATGCTAGGCTTGCCACCACGATTGCGGTTCATCTAGTTACCCTATATAGATCCTATAATATATATAGCATCTGGATGACATCCCATAATTCACATAGCTGCTTTACGCAAGTACTAGGCTTATTAATTACCTATTGCACACCCTTTCTAACCTAGACACCTAATTACTATATCATTCTTGCATTCTGAACCATAGCTTAGAACCTAGTCTAAGGGTATCGCCCTTTGGATCGAGTGACTAAGCACAATTAGCACTATAGATACATAAGCCAAGTTTAAGTATTAATTCATTTTAGTTTTCCTAATTCTATCACGCAGCATACAACTATTCCATACTTAGAAAGGTAGAGTCACAAGGTGATCTTCAATTAGCTGATTCCCTAACTCGATTAGAAGATAATATATAATTAAAACATAATTATTTATTAGTATTAGCATTTAATTAATTTAATTTAACACAATTAGTGATTCAATTATATTTAACTACTAATTATGCCCATGGGTATCGACTTAGTACACAACTAAGTATAATACTTATTTAAGCTAGTAGACTTATATAAAGGTTCTAGATAAGCCCACTATTTAATATGATTATTAATCCTATATTTCCTTTAATTAATTAGTGATTTGGTTTGTTAATTGAATCAGTTTAGAGGTTATGAGCTGATTTAGATAAGATCAAATCGATTAGACATAATTGGATTTGGTTCATTGATAAGAGTAAATTAACCCTTATAAATCATGGGCATTAATGATGAATTTGTGTAGTCTTTTGAATAAAATCAATGTGGATTTGGTACTTAACAGATAAATATATCAGTTTCAGGGTATAATACCAAAAAGAAGTGGAAAGATAACAAAAGAAGCATGATTGAAGTTAAAAGATCAAGTTAAAGCTACTTAGGGACAGCATAGGGAAAGCCACACCCGTGTCATGAACCGTGTGCACACCTGAGGATGAAAGTTGTCACTTGGAAAGGAAGCACGACTTGTGATATGGGTGTGCTTGAAGCTGTGGCAGACGCTGCAGAGAAGTGAAAAAAATCCAGAAAATGACATGGTTCATAATCTAGCCGTGTTTCTAGCTGTGTTTATAGCCGTGCCACACACTGAACAAGAATGAGGAATTGCGGATTATCGACCAGAGGGAGACATGGTTAGAAATCTGGCCGTGTTGGTCAGACGTGTCAGGCGAATATTATTCACTTTTCGAGATTTACTTGGAAAAGGAAAGATACACTCATATCTTTCTAGCTAAAGATCTTCTGCCATCTCCTAGAAAGTATAAATTGAACAACCCTAGGGAGAAGAGAGAGGAGGCGGCACAACAGAAACCCTAGAGACGAGAAGTTGTTGCCAGAAGAGTTTTCGGATTTGAAGCCAAGATATTTTGTGTTTGAATTTCCTTATGGATTCAATTATTTTCTGTTTTGTCCTTTTTATTAGATTCATGAGTAGCTAATTGTTTTATACCTGATCCCTCGAGAAACCCCTAATTGTCATGTAACGGATTTGTTGATGTTCCAATAATTAATCCTGATCTTTGAGTTTATTCATGTTGTAATCATGGTTTGTTCATCTTGATATGTGCACAGTATTAGGATCGAACTAGATCTCTGTTATTAAGATTGAGAAATCGTTTAATAGAGTAGATTTGGCATGAATAGAAAGACCACTTGTAATCTTAGAGATAGGTTATAGGAGGTTTTCTGTATTGAACAAGGTTATTGTGGTCTGGTTCAATTGAGAGTCCTAGGATTTTATTGCAATCTTAATTATGCTAATTAAAGAGAGATCTTAATTTACTTAATTAGGATTAGGGATTATTGATCTTGAGAAAGACCTTAATCTAGTGTAAGAACTCTGCAGATCAAAGATGTTGTGTGTTAATCATTGGAAGGTTCGTAATTGAATAAAAGTTGCATGAGAATTAGGGGTGGATCTTGGGTAGGGTATGTTTAGATAATTGAATTAACTAAAGGAGTATTCGAATATCTTTACTTTGATCATTTTATTCGTTCCTTTTAGATTTAATCAGTAATTAGGATAATTGAGATCATCAATAGTGAGAAGTTAAATAGTAGGATAATCGTTAGTACTAGTACTTATAAGTCTTCGTGGGATCGATACCTGTACTCCAATGCTATA
The DNA here is from genome assembly GCA_037954665.1 of Laguncularia racemosa. Lineage (NCBI taxonomy): Eukaryota > Viridiplantae > Streptophyta > Magnoliopsida > Myrtales > Combretaceae > Laguncularia > Laguncularia racemosa. The sequence goes on along the minus strand of JBBMOL010000353.1, from coordinate 292,725 downwards.
CTACTAATTGATAGGTACACTTGCCTAAGAACTGATCGTAAGCTAGGATTGAGTATAGGATTTAACTTGTTAGAACGATCAAATCATCCAACATTCATCTTTAGGGATTTGGTCTTAATCTATTTTATTTTAATTTTTATTTATTAATACCATTTTTAATTTTAATTTTAATTTTTCTTAATTTAATTTTGGACCAATCTGGTGAAACAATCAAGAGGGAACCGGTTCAGTTCATATAGGATGAGGTTGGACTAGTTCGGTCCTCTTAAGGGGATGACTTAATTTCCTTTATTGTTTTCTAAATAAACTATTTATTAAAAGCCCACATATTATTATGTGTATTTTGGTTTTTAAGTCCAATAGTACAGTTTAGGCTAGTTTCTTAATTAAGCCCATAAACACGTTTTAACATTTACCAACATGCTCATAAAGATCAAACACATTCTTAAAACCTTCTTAATAAAAAACTTTAACTGTTTGTCAGGTGAAAATGATTTTAAATTTGATAAAAATTTTCATAGAAATCTAATTTTGGAGTAAATTTTTACATGGAAAAGTGATTATCTCAAAATTCATCTGAGAATGGTTTGTGATGACTTTGGTTGAAGAAAATGGATTGAGCTTGAATTTCATGAAGAATAGTTTGAATATCATAAAGAATATAATAAAAAGGCATTTAAATGCAACTCGATGAGTTGGATAGTGAGTCAACTCACTTTAACACCTTTCATTAATGATTCAATCATCATTATGTATCAAACATACCAAAAGATGAACATTCTATTGCAAAATTTCTAGAGTTACAATTTACATTGCATATCATTTAAGCTTCATTAAATCAATTTTAACTTAGCATTAATTAACAAATTTTCTAGATTTTGGTTTTTATGAACAAGCTTCACTAACTTAAGTATAACTCACTCATTTTAACTCCAAATCTTGTCAAACATAGCCATTTGATTCCTAATTCACCCTTCTATCAAATTCTTCAAGAATTTTCAGATTATAAGTAGATTAAATACCCTTTAACTACTATCAAAAGATCAGTTACGAATTTGAAACTTCAAATCATTTTATTTTACTCATTTTAACTCAAAATCACTTCAAACCAAAGCCAAAATTTTCTAAATTTCTTTCTTTTTCAAAATCAATACGTAAACTTCTTTTTAATCAAATTAGCAATCCATTTTTTTCAAATTACATTTCAGAATCATTTCTTGCTCACTACTTCACCAATCATCATCATTCTAAATTCTTATTTCCTTTTATCATTTCCAAATCAAAATTCACCAATTAATACTAATTCCAAATCATCAAAACAATATTTTTAATATTCTAAATAACCATTTAATATTACCCACTTTGGCTATTACATGAACTATGTCCAAGTTATCAATTCTATTCCAAATACACATTCTAATTCAATTATACTTCTTATCGCAACATCAATTACACATTTCTTATCTTCAATTTACCAAAATTAATCAAGAACATACTCCTTTACTAATCCCACTCCATGACACACACATTTGCAAACATCAATCTACTTCTAAAGTAACATCAATCAATAATCTAATTAACACCAAAACACAAAATTACCTATTAGTACCTTAACAAAACTTATAGATCGCTTAATGCTCTATAACATATCTTAATTCTAAATTCTATTACCTTGCTCTTAAGGCTCCAATCTTCAAATTGAGCTTCCACCTTGCAAAATGATAATTAAATGGCTAAATCAATACACCAACTCATAGATTGAAAGATTCTATACATCATATCTTATTTCTAGAATTTGAAATTGCAAATTTACCTAGGAGTAGTCAAGGTCACACATGATCTTTCTTGCCTCCTCTTAATCTCCACTAGCTTAATTTCCTTGATTAAATATCAAATTTAACTTGGAAGTAGCTTCAATTACATCTCGAAATCTCCATTTCAACTTCAAAGGTTCTATTACATACCCAATTGATATCGTTAATCTTGGTTTTGGCTAAATTGATACTAAAACCCCACAAATTAGCCATAGGATTCCACAGATGAGCTTAAGTAAGCTTGATTTGTATTTTAATGGAGAAAAATGAGAGAGGTCGACAGAGTGTGTTACGGTTGAGGGGGGGGGGGGGGGGGGGGGGGGGGGGGGGGGGTGTGAGCAAATGTGAGTTTTAGAAAAATTCTAGGCTTAAATATTTCTTAATTCAATTTTTAAAGTCATTTACTAATTTACTCCTCCTTAACCATTACAATCTAAGGGCAATTGGGTAATTTCTAATTATTAAATATCTAGATTTTTAAATTGCTATCTTACTCTCAACATTTAAATACTAAAGTAAGGTTAACTTAATAATTTTATTTCCAAAATTTTAAAATTTACCCTTAATTATATTTCATTGTTACTTGAACTTTAATTTGGTAAAATTTTGATTATTTCACTTGATCTATCCTTTTCTTGAAGCTCTACGAGATGACTATGTTAGTACCTTTAGCTTAACCATTCAATTATGGATAGGTGATTGAAGTATAGTGAATCTTAATATTATACTTTTTGTAGAATTCTCAGAATTTGGGTTTGTCGAATTGAGTGTCGTTATCAATGATGATGGCACTAGGGTTAAGTGGCATAATATAGCATGGCTGACAAGGTCCCTTATACTATGCCTGGTAATCTTGGCCACTACCTTAGCCTCTACTCATTTTGTAATGTAATTGATAGCAATGGTGATATATTGGCGCTAAACTATTACCTTTGGGAATGGCCTAAGAATGCCAAGTTCCCATTAAACGAAGGGCCATGGGCTCACAATCATCATTAGATTATTACTTGGTTGCCTATCGACTGGGGTGTACTTTTGGCACTTATCACTTCACCATATATTTACCTTAGCACCCGTTTTCATGGTAGACTAGTAGTATCCAGCTCGGAGTGCCTTGATGGCTAAGGCATGACCCATGATGTGGTTATTGCACACTTTAGTAGGGAGTTCAATTAACAAGTGCTTAGCTTCCAAGGGTTAGAGGCACTTGTGAAGTGGCAAACTATATGTCCTTCTGTATAGTTGTTCATTAAGAAGTGTGTACTTTCCTAGATGCTGGATCAAAGACACACTTCTATGCATTTAACTTCATGTTGTATAGTTGAAGCATTTGGAATGTTTCTTCTAAGTCTACAAGGTGCTCTTAAGAGGCTTTTTACTCTTCACAATCATATCATCAACATATATTTCTATGTTATGACCAATTCCATGCAGGAACATCTTTGTCACCTGTCTTTGTTACATTGCCCTTGCATTATTGAGTTCAAAGAGCATCGTACTATAGCAATATGTACTAAAGTTAGTGACAAAGCAAGTGTAGACTTAGTCGAGCTCGTGCAACTAGATTTGGTTATAGCCTAAAAAGGCATCTTAAAACTCAGTAGTGTGTGGCTTAAGCTTAAATTAACTAGTTGATCAATTCAAAGGAGAGGAAATAATCCTTTGGGCAAGTTTTGTTTAGGTCAATGTAGTCAATGCACATATGCTACATCCCATTGGACTTCCTTACTAGTACATAGTTGGCTAGCCAAGTGGGGTAAGGCTCTTCTCATATAAACATGACCTTTAGGAGTTTTTGGACCTTGTCTTTGATGGTGGCTTAGCATTTAGGTGCAAATGCCTTTTCTTTTACTTAACCACCTTCGTATCAAGGTCAATAATTAACCTATGTGTGATGACCTCAAGTGGGATTCTAATCATGTTGGATGGGGACCATGCAACAACATCTACATTGGCTTAAAGGAAGGCAATCGATTGTTGACGTAGTTTAGGTGAGAATGTTGTGCCTATCTTTATAGACTATTCAAAAGAGTTACCAATATGAATTTCCTTCATCTCCTCTATAAGTTCCACACTTGATCCTAGTTTTTCCTCATGGAGGACCTCCCATTGGGAGAGGACTTGGTGATATAAATTCTTGGATGCTTGTTGATCACCATTGCTAACACCAACATTTGTAGGAGTAATGAATTTGGCTTTCAAGTGCTTTATGGAGGCTAGTATTCTTACCATATTTTTTCTATCAAATTTTGTAGACGTTGAAGTCAACAATGCGAGCTTGGATCACAAGAGCATCATTTAAGAAAGTGATGGTGGTATCCACTTTAGGGTGCTTTGCTTGAGTGCTGAGTTATTTTGGCAACTTCTTGATCTGGTGTAGGCCTTGCTTTAGGAGGTGGATCATCCTTCGGCAGTTGCCCCCCTAACTATTGTATTGATGGTTTCCTAGGTGGGACAAGCTTCTTGTTCTTACCTTACCTCTTCTCGTTTGTCTCTTCGTCTTCGTTTTGGAGGCTTGTCGTTCTCTATTATGTATTCTTATAGGTAGCTTTGTCTGATGAGGTCTTCAAGAGCAATCTTCAATTGTGTGATCCCTATCTTTGTGGAAGTCAGAGTATTTATTAGAGTTTCTTCTAGAGGGGTTATTCCTCATCTTATTGGGCTAAGTGACAATACTCCTGTCTTGATCTCCATGAAGATGTCAGCTCGAGGCTTATTAGGGGGGGGGGGGGGGGGGGGGGGGGGGGGGGGGGTTGTTGCTCGTGCAAAGGGATGGCACACTTTTTGCTACCATTGACATTTCGGGTAGACCTATTACCATTCGCGACAGGGTCTAGCCTGTCTTTTGTGGAAGGATGGTCCTTGCCATTCTTCTTCTTATTAAAGGATTCTTGCTTGGCTTATCACCTTGCTAATATTATATCTTCTTGAGCGATATAATCTTTGGCCCTTTCCTAGAATTCCTTAAAATTTTTGGGCTTGTGTAGGGTAGGGGAGTAGAAAATTAGGACTTTTCCTTCACTCCGTTGACTACTGCATTGAGAGCTATACTCATGTTGATGTCGAGGATCTCAAGCATTGCTTTGTTAAACCTAGGAATATAATCTTTGAGGGTATCATCTTACATCTATCTAATAAGATTGAGAGTGAAAGAGTAACATTTGGGCATCTTGCTCATCAAGAAGTGTAGATAAAATTGCATGGCAAACTCTCAGAAGCTTGAAATAGAATTAAGTTTGGGGCCTCAAAACCATGTGTGCACAACTTTCTTGAGTGTTCTTGGAAAGGCTTTGCAGGCTATAGCATCAGAGGCTCTAAGGAGGTTCATATGAGCTGTGTAATAGCTTAGATGCTTCATGGATTAGTTACCCCATTATAGAACTCCAATTAGGGAATTTAGGTGTGAATAGGGAGCTACTCGTCTTAAATCTCCTGCATGAAGGGAGGGTTGTTAATAGTGAACATATCCCATAGATCGAGTTTCCTTGTATCTTTAAGTTCATTGAGGCGCTTGATCAAGTTGTTTATATTGTCAATAGGTTGATCAACCAGGGATCTTGTAGATTGTGCTTTTGAGTTATCATTCTTATTATTATTTTGCATGCCGTTAGGATTAAGAGCTCTGGTTGGATTTGGTGGTGTGTTCCTGTGGCGTTGTGAAACACTAACACCCTATTACTCATTGTGTGGTTAAGAATGATGTTGGGAGTGCTAGGGGAATCGGTTGACCCAGTCTCACAAATGATGATTCTTAGCCAATAAATCCATGAGTTGCCTTTTGAGTCTCGCAACCCTATCCTTAGTGCCTTGGATGGTGCAGATAGCACTAAAGGGTGGTTGTTTTTAGTGGTTAAGGGGTTGTGATTGTCTAAGACATTTTTGTAGAGTTTCTTCCCGATCTTATGCTAGCCATAGGTGTAAACACCCCATTTTTGTCCTCTAAATATAATTAATTGTAAACACCCCATTTTTGCCCTAGGAATCCACAATAATCAATAATAATCAATTTCCAATTTTTTTCAATTTTTCCCTAATTTAGCATAAATAATTAAAAATATTCAAAAAATAAAAATAAATAGGAAAACACATCAATTTTGAAAAATGGTTTCAGAAATAGCAATAATAAATAATAAACAATTTTTACAAATTTTTGAAATTTCAAAAAATATAAAAAAATAGAAAAATCGCATTGCATATATACAATTTGCGAAATTAGAAAAATCAGGAAAGTGGGCTAGCTCAGCTGGTCCGAACCATGGGCTAAGGCGCGCGCAGGGGGGCTCGGTCAGGGGTTCGAAACGCGGGGGAAGCAGTTTTCGCGTTCTGCGAATTTTTCATTTACCCAGGACACGTGGCAGCATCTGATTGGCTGGAGGAAGCGCACGCGCCAGGCGAGTAATCGTCTCCTACCTCGAGCCCGAGATCGCCGACGGAAGGAAAAATTCGTATTTAGGCCGTTTCAATTCGATTTTTTTTGCAAATCCAACAGATCTTCAACAGAAATAAGATAAACATTATCTAATTGGAATCAAATCGCAACAAATCGACGGATAGACACAAATCGGAGTTGGTTTTTTTTAATCGAAAATCCGATTAGCTTCGATCGGAGGAAATCCGAGCTTATCCAGCTCGGTTTCAAGTGCCTATAAATAGAGGAGGAGTGGAGGAAGCCAAAACACAATCACAATTGAGAGAAAGTGAGGAAAGAGTGCAAATCGGAGAGCATCGGAGAAGGATCCAAAACCGCGAGCACCGACCGGAGCTAAACCACCACCAGGAGGCGATCTGGGAGTGAACCACCACCACCATTGGATTCAGCACCCTCGAGAAGCTAGGATTCGACACCTCACCCGCTACAAAAGGCCGCCGGAACGCCGTGAATGAGCACCCTCCGCCGTCGCATCCGACCAATCCGACCCCACCCAATTTCGACCCGACCGACCCGACCCGCGTACCGACCCGGATCCAGGTAAGTCGGATTTTTCGAATTTTTATTATTTTATTTAATTAATTTTGTTTATTTATTTATTCTGAATTAATTAATTAATTTATTATTTGTTATTTAGTTTAGTTATTTATTTATTTATTTGTTTATGTTTTATTTTTAATAAATAGAAAAATGTAGAAATTAGATTTTTCTAGAATTTAATAATGTAGAAAAATAATAAATAAGAAAAATAATAATAAATAGATAGATAAAAATAATAATAATAAAAATGTAGAAAAATAATAAAAAATATTAGGAAAAATAACAATAAAATTTTAGATTTCAAAATAGGATAGATATTAACTTAAGATAAAATTTTTCACAAAAATAAAAAAAACCATAAAAATCATAAAAATCATAAAAAAATCATAAAAAATCAAGAAAATCATAAAAATCGTAAAAAATTCAAAAATTATAAAAGAATCATAAAAAATGAGTTTTAGCACTTAGAGAAATCCTTTTCTTCAAATAAATCCAAAATTGATGTTTTTCCCTAAAAATCATTTTCAAAATCAGATTAAAGCTTAGGCTTAGAATTTTTTTAGAAAAAATCCCAAAAATGGTAAGAACATAAAGCAAAAGAGATTTCAAAATTAAAATTCACAAACAAACTTAAAGTTTTCAGAAAAGCGAACTACGGCTTGTTTGATCCTGAATAGCAGGTACGTAGGCACCCATTCGGGTCAACCCATAAAAATGAATGAAAAATCATTTTCTTGAAATAATTCAAAAACATAATAAAAAGCAACAGAAACACAATGAAACACATTTCTAAAAAAGGAACAATTTTAGGAGATTAGGTGGTAACCGTAAAGGTTTTAATAGGTTAGCATCTGGACTTAGAAACTCTAGTTTTCCCTTTTCCTCTTTTCACAAAAACGAAAAGAGAAAATAACGTCGACTAGTGGTTTAAATTAAGACTAATTTGCTCCTTTAGTCTTAATTCAATATTTCCCAACAACAGTTGGGTGGCGACTCTAAAAATCAAACGAAATTCCTAATTCAAGTCGATGATCTACATTAGATGAGCATAGGGTCTAGTCTAGATTGGATTAGGAATGGGAATTCAAAAATTAGACTCGACAGGATGGCGACTCCACTGGGGACCCATGCCAGTAGGCTAGCCACCTGAATCTCTTCGAATTGTTCTCTTTAAGAAATGTGTTTCAATTATTACTCTGTTACTAACTTTGCAGGGATTAGTTAGATTTTTAGTTTTCTATGGGGGTTTGCATGCATATGTTTGTGTGAATAGATGCGGTCGAACCCAGACCGTCCTAGAAACCTAAGACGGGGAGCCATTGTGTAGGTTTCGGGCGAAGTGAGTTGATTCACCGTTCGGGACCGATTAGGCTACCCTACCCTATGCTTCGTTATGGCCTGAGATCTATTTCTTTGAGAATGCGGGAGGCCATAGAGCTCGGGAACCAGTTAGAACCAACCTACTTGCATATATGACATCATAAGGGGTTGACAATTGATGAAGATGTAATGGTTTGTTGTTTTGTTCATGGAGTTCGAATTTATTTCCTTGTATTGCTTTCATAGTCTTGTTTGTAATTAGGCGATTTCTTATTGTAATAGATGGCTAGCAGTGCAGTCGACCGCTTCCTCCGCAAAGAAGTTTGGGTGTACAAACCTTTGGACCCAAAATTGGTACTGGACCATTGGTTTACCTTGTACAACCCAGAGGAGCAGGCCTTCATCCAGCAAAAGATCGGCCTCGTCCTCTCACTGACAAAGATAGAGGTGAATTTTCCTTTAGTCCGGGCCATGCTCCAATTATGGGAAATCGAGCCCGCTGCTTTCTTTATCAGGCCGCATGAGATCACCCCTACCTTGGAGGAGTACACCCAGTTGCTATAGGCTCCAGCACTGACTGATCAAATCTACGCACCAGACCTTGAGGCCGGGCCAGCCGGTACCTTCAGCAGATTATTAGGCATCCGTAAGACAGCAGTCAACAAAGCCTTGGCAGACTGTAATGGATATTGCATACGGATGGATGATTTAGAAGCCTGGTTCATCGCCCAAGAGGACAATGGGGATAGAAAGGATGTCCTGTGTGGGGACCCTAAAACTTACAGACAGAGAAGAATGAACGCTTTCATCTTGACAGCCTTCGCCACCATACTGTTCCCCACCGGGACCTTCTATATTCACTACCGGGTTGCAGAGCTGGTAACCCAATTTCTGGAGGAAGATCTTACATCCCGGCCCTACTGGCTGAACAGATCCGGAACTTGAATTTCCTCAAGAAGAAAGGCCATGGGATCCTTCGCTCAAGCCTCAACCTTCTGCTGATATGGTTTGTAAGCCACCTTAAGTGCTTCGGGTTGAACATGGTCCGAAAAACCTTAGCCCAGCAGGTAGATCTCGTAAACTCATGTATAGAAAAGGTGAAGCTGCCTGACGACCTTACCAGCCACAGTTGGATAGAGCTGCTTAGGAGCTTCAGTGCCGAAGATATTCTATGGACAGCCAGGTGGAGTTGCTGTAACAAAATCATCTTGACCTGCAGAAACTTCCAAGCAGTGCCTTTAATCGGAATCAGCAGATGTGTTGGGTATCACCCCAACTCAGTAGTCCGCCAATTTGGTACCGTCCAAGACATAGTTTATCGGCCCTCGGTATAAGCAGTTACCTTTGAGTATCAAGATCCGAACCTGTTAGTAGCTGAGAAGTCTGCGAAGCTGGCAGAGGTCAAAGCGCTTTGGGAAGCCAGAATTGAAAGCTCGAATGTGGACCTCGGGGAATTAGATGGCGAAGTGGGAAAACACCGAGCCACCAGAGAGTTTGTAATCCGCCAGTTATACCAGACAGGGGAAAGAGCGTATCGGGTTCCAAACGTCACCCAACCAAGACCAGATAAGATCAACCCAGAGACAGAAGTATACCTAGAACAGGTCAAGGCCCGAATGGAGGTATACTTTGAAGCTGCAGATCATAAGAAAGACATCTGGAAGGGACGCTTCAAGGAATCCAACCAAAGGAACAAGGCCTTAGAAGCACAATTGGAGAAATGCCAAGCCAAAGTCAAGGAATTGGAAGCCGTTATCAGTGGGAAGTCTAAGCCTCCACAATAGAAGACTAAAAGAACTAGGAAGTAGATCTTTATTTGTAATATTTTATTTTGAACTCCAGAATTTTCAATATTAATAAAAGTGAATTTTCAATATCACATTGTCAGTCAGTTGTCAACCCTTTTTACTTTTTAGCATCCGCGTGACACATGCATATCATTCTTGCATTCATTACACTAAAATAAAAACAAAATGCGCGTCCAGGTATCAAAAATAGCTTCCAAGCAACCGAACCCTCTTAGAAGCCCAGTTCTCACGCGCTCAAGAGCAAAAATGGCCAATAGTAGTGACAACCGCAACAACACCAATGCTGAAGCTGCCTCGGACTCTAGGATCATGTCCCTAGAACAAACAGTCCAACAACTAGCTGCCCAGGTTCACCTCTTAACTGAAAGCATCGGCCTCCTGCGCAACACTCAGCCAACCCAGGAAGAGTATTCAGGGGCCAGAAAAGAGAAAGCAGTGGAGGGACAGCCTCCAGAATATGAAGAGATCAATTCCCACCTTAACTCGACCTTTGAATATGAGCCAAAGGTCAACCAGGGGCCAACCTCTGATGACCTGAAAAAGGAGATGGAAGAGAGGCAGAAGGAGATGGAGAAGCGACTCTTCCAGCAGCTTTATGACAAGATGAAAAGCATTGAAGGCCTGATGGTTTTGAACAGGCTAGAATCACCAATCTGCCAGCATACAGGGAAGAGATATACCCTGAAAAGTTCAAGACCCCAGAGTTTGAAAAGTATGATGGGACCGGCTGCCCCAAAATGCATACCAGGCTATATGCCCGGAAAATGAGCAAGTATGCTCAATACGACCAGCTTATGCTCCAGACATTCCAGGATAGCCTCACAGGCCTTGCACCGGTTGGTATGCCCACTTGGACTTCAACATTATCAACACCTGGGAGAAGCTAGCCCGGGCATTTTATGATCAATATAAGTTCAATATTGAAGTCGCCCATCTGTAATCGACCTGGGGAGTCTCCGAAAAAGACATGCTGAGCCGTTCAAGGAATATGCTCAGCGTTGGAGGGCCCAGGCCGCCAGGGTAGCAACCCTGGTATCTGAGAAGGAATTGACATCCATATTTGTCAATACCCTGTACAAGACCTACTTTTCACATCTGGTAGGCCAAACCTCCTCCAGTTTTGCAGAAGTAGTGGCTGCGGGATGTAGGATCGAGAATGCCATCACTACCGGTAGACTCCAAACAATGGAGCCTCCTAGGGTCGCACCAACGCAAAGGCCCTTAGGAGGAAACAGAGCTAAGGAGCCCACAGTTAGCATAGTCCACTCCGGTAGGGCAGAAAAAGCCGGGACTCGTGTTACATTTCAGACCACGAGTACCCTAATCCAGCAACCCACGACGGGTCAAACTTAGGCTGTCAGGGCCCCAAGGCAATTCACTCCAATCCCCATACTGCTCAGTCAGGTCTTCGCTCGGTTGAGGGCAGACAACTTAATTAGCTTCGAGATCCCCAACGACCGATACAAGCCCAAGAATTTCGACTCAAGCCTCAAGTGTGACT